>AP025072.1:22920298-23202952 GCA_036186865.1 Eustoma russellianum
TCAGGATGCCATATGCGTATAACCAAGTGGAATGTGGACTTTGATCCTTCTGCTGATGTACCCATTGTTCTAGTCTGGGTTGCCCTACCTGGTTTGCCGATCCACCTGCATTGCCGCGATGCTCTTTTTGAAATAGTGAAACCGATCGGCAGCCCACTCAAGCTCGATGTTGCAACCACTGATGGCCTCAGGCCGTCCGTGGCACGAATATGTGTTGAGGTCGATGTATCGCAGGAACTGCCGCAAAAGATATATGTACATGCAAATAAAAGGCTTATACTGCAGTCAGTGATCTATGAGGACTTGCCCAAATTTTGTACTGTTTGTCATCGGCTTGGACATAATCAATTGTCTTGTACGCCAAAGCTGTCAACGCCATCGTCAATTCCACCGCCTCCACCGCCACCCCCGTCTCGTCCGCCGAAACAACGATGGACACCTGTCAAGAAGAAGGCAATAGCACCGCCTCCTACGGCGCCATCACCCTCCCTGCCATCTCCAGATTATATGCCTGACTTGCCACCGTCTGTGATGCCTCCATCGGGTGCTCCTCCCACCAGCGAAGCCCCAGAAGATGTGGAGGAAGGCCAGCTCCAGGACGCTTTCTGCGATGCCACAGATCAGCAAATGCCAGATGATGTTATGCATACGGAGATTGGCCACTTGTCGGATAATGATTTGCCAGATGATCCGTCGGCTGTGGCCGAAGCCATTCCTACGGTACCCGCGGAAGTTGCACGTCACATGCAACTGCTTGCCTCGTCACCTAATGATGACATATTAATCTTTAGACTGAATGATCAGACGGAAGAGGCGCCATTTATTCCAGTGGTACCTCGGAGGAAGCGCCGAACTCAAAAGGACCTGCCTCCACTACCACCATCGACCATTCTGACGCGCAGCGCGTCTCACGTCATTCAGGGAAGTGCTTCTAGCCTTACTCAATGAATATATTAATATGGAACATTCGAGGCATGCGCACGTCATTACCTCGATTGCAACAATTGATTAGGGAGCATCGTTTAAATTTAGTAGCTTTAATTGAACCTAAGCATACCCCGGCACAAGTACATAGATTTGGTTTGCGTCTTGGCTTTTCAAATTGTTATGCTTCGCAGTCAGAACATATTTGGTTTTTCTGGCGTGATAATGAGTTTCGATTGCTTGCCACACAGGATCAAGATCAAGTGATCCACCTGACACTGTCATCTGTTTCGCAACAGCACTCTTTCGTTCTCTCTATAGTCTATGCAAAACACACTGCTACACAGCGTCAACAATTATGGCACACATTATGTGATTTCTCCGCGGGGTTACAGTTACCTTGGATGGTTGGAGGAGATTTCAATACATTTCGCACCCTGGAAGATCATAGTGGCCGCTCCACACCATCTTTATCTGCTTTACAGGATTTTAATGACTGTATTGAAGAATGTTCTCTTGTGTCGCCGCCCTATCAAGGTTCACGATTTACTTGGGCTGAAGGCCGTGGTCTCGGACGTGTCCGCCGAAGGCTTGACTGGCTTTTTCTTAATTCCTTGATGCATGATATGTTTGACACTCTGCGGCTTTCTCATTTACCACGAGTTACATCGGATCATACTCCGCTTTTGATACAATGTCAGTTAAGCACACAGACTCCCCGTCGCTCCTTCCGGTTTCTTGACGCATGGCTTTATCATCTTGATTTTCATAATTATGTGAAGCATGCATGGTTATCATACCCAACTACAGGCGGCATGCGGGGTTTCTACTCCAAATTATTTTCACTTAAGAAGGACATTCAACTTTGGAATAAGAATATCTTTGGGAACATTTTCAGCACTCTGAAGGATGCAGAGGAAAATCTTAATATAGCAGAAGCTATTTGGGACGCTAACCCCACGGAAGCGGCGCGTGAAGCTTTTTATCAGGCCAAAGCGCATTATTTACTCGCCTCAAAGTATGAACTACACTTTTGGAAACAAAAGGCGCGTGTAAAATGGTTACAAGAAGGCGATGCTAACACTCGATACTTTCACTCCCTTGTCAAAGGTAAACGCTCACAACTATGTATTCGCCAGCTTCGGAACTCGCAGGGAACACTGTTGACACAGCCGGATGATATTATGCTAGCTGCGGTTGATTTTTATAAGGAATTATTGCAGCGGGACCAGATGGTTTTCATGGAAATTCCTACCGTTTATGCTGGCCTATAATACATTTGGATGTTAAAAGCAGTGCAAGAATTTTTCATTGGAGTTCCACAGCCTACTGTCATGGCTAGTGCGTTACTTACGCTTATCCCAAAAACACAGTCGCCACAGACATTTGGAGATTTTCGTCTTATTTGCGTCACAAATTTTCTAAGCAAAGTCTGCACTCGTATCATTTCCACTCGTTTGGGTCAGCTGCTACCACAGTTAATTTCGCCGGAACAAACAGGTTTTCTCCCGGGTCATGATATTTCGACTCAAGTGCTTTTGGCCCAAGAAATTGCGCACATGTTGGACAAAGGCGGACCACAGTTGTGTTTGAAATTAGATATGATGAAGGCTTTTGACAGGGTAAGCTGGGAATATCTTCAACTACTACTGCGCAAATTCGGTTTTTCAGAGTTTTTCATTCGGATTATCATTAATCACCTGAGTGCAACGAGGATGTCAGTCTTAATCAATGGACAGCCATCACCTTATTTTCGGCCTTTCAGGGGAGTCAAGCAGGGAGACCCCTTATCGCCTTTATTGTTTATTCTATCATCTGAAGGATTCAGTCGGGGACTGAAGGCACTGGTTGCAGCGGGAAGCGTCCAATCATTTTGCCTAGGGAGAATGCCTATGTCCCTCTCGCACATAGCTTATGCGGATGATTTGCTTATCTTTTTGTGAGGTACACAGCGAAACCTCAGACGGTTCAACTCATTTCTCACTACATATGAAACTGCGTCAGGACAAAAGGTAATTTTAATAAAAGCAATTTCATACCATCGTCAAATATCACCTCACGTCAATGCCGAAACTTCAAAGAAATTCTAGGCATACGACCAACAACACTGCCTTTTAGATATTTTGGTTCTTATCTTCATAAGGGTATCACACGGGTTATGCATTGTTCTTCCCTCTTGCAACATGTGGACGACCGATTACACGGCTGGCATTCTCGCCTTCTCTCTTCGGCGGGGCGACTAGTCCTTCTATGCTCAGTCATAGTGGCACTTCCACTACACATTCTGGCCGCAGGCGGCATGCCCAAGTCCGTCATTCGCATGCTGGACAGAAAAATGTCAGCATATTTTTGGGAAGATAGACATCATTGGGTGGCATAGAAAAAAATCAACATTCCAGTTGAAGAAGGCGGCTTAGGTCTTCGTAATTTCAGTGAATTGCAACAGGCGTATCAGTGTCGGATTTGGTGGACATACCAGCGCCATGATACATTATGGAGTCAGTATATGCATTTGAGATACGGAAGGCGGGGTGATTATAATCCACGGCTTCCAGACTCAGCAATATGGAAATCTATATGTCGAATTCATCCAACTTGTATATCTAATACAATTGGTGCTGGATCCTTTTTGACATGGACAACTACATCCACAGGGGAGTTTACTCTCAAGTCAGCCTATGATATATGTAGGGTGTCACGACCAACACAACTCTCGACAAAATTTATTTGGTTCAAGCACCATTCTCCATCTATACGAATATTGTTGTGGCGCTTATTTCATTCAGCCATGTCATTTGAAGATTACATAGGCCAATATTTGGTGGCGTCTCCAACACAATGTCCTTTTTGCAGGGAATACTCAGCCACAGTGGACCATGTATTCATTTACTGCACCCGCATTCGATATTTATGGAGTTTCTTTGCTGCTGAACTGCATGGCGTACCTCCAACACCTCTATCTCTGCGGCAATATTTGTTAGCATGGTGGTATCAGTCAACTTTTTCGTCCCTATCTGGAGTATTAAAGATAGTCATTCCATCAATTGTAATTTCAAACATTTGGCATCAGTATGCGCAGTTAATATATGGGGACACTACAACCTTTTCGACTACGGGCCTGCAAAATTCTATACACTTTGATATTCACATGTGGATGCTGAAGATTCAGGGATCCAAACTGGCAGCGGGACCGACACTATCTCTCTCCTGGATCCCTCGGATCCGCCCTCCACGACTCCGAGTTATTCGGTGGCAAACTCCTCCTTCAGGTAGACTCAAGTTAAATGTGGATGCAGCAGTAGGCCATCACTATGCTGCGGGTGGGGCAATATTGCGTGATCCAGAGGGCCGTTGTATTCGTGCACTTTCATAACGTCTGCCTCCCAGCACACCTTTGCAGGCAGAGATTCAGGCTACTCTTTTTGGATTGATGTACTTTCGTTCTATCGTTTGCTTATTATTGAGACTGATTGTGCTCAAATGCTCTCATGCCTTCACAAGCCACGACATGTTTCTGGAAATTATCATCTTCGACAACTACATACTCTGATTCAGCAGCATCGACTGGAGATTACTCACACGTATCGTGAGACTAATATGCCCGCTCATTATCTTGCTCAACATGCGATGATGCATCCTGCAACGAATGTTTACAACAGACATAATCTTCCTCCTATGGTTCGGGCATCAATCACGTTGGATCTCACATCGGCAAGCCTGCGCACCGCATGACATCCTAGTCTACCTTATGGATTGTCCATTTTTACCACATTCTGCCCGTGTCGTAAAAGTCACGGGTAGGCACGGTACGCATTGCACTCATTTGCTTCAATGCTGCATCCTTTTTCTAATTATAATCTTTACTGCTATCTTTGTTCCCGTGATAAATGGCCGCCATCGCAACTGCAACGCCCATTTGGAGAGGCGGTGCCTCATTTGCATACCTGCGCTCCTCCCAAAGGATTGGCAACGGAACTTTTTACCTGCCTGTACTTCATTCAGTACAGGCAGACTTGGTACGCTTCCTTTTCTTTCGTTATGCCGCAAGTTTATTATATTTCACACCCTGACGCTGCCGTTTGGTTTCTTGCTATGTGTTTGCCCGGCAACAACACATTTGGGGCCTATGGCTGCGAGGCCTCATCATTCCGTGAAAGGATATCCTCATTGTACTCACCATCAGACATCATTGACTCGTACACCCTGTTGTTTCTTCTTACAAGTCTTCCACATGGATTGGCGTGTACCAAGTATCTCCGCCGGCATATTGGGTTGTGCCGGCAGCTCAGGTTTGATCTGCACCCAGCTAACCTCTCATGTTTCATTATGTCATGGACTTATAATTTACTCAGACATATATTTTTATTGTGCGTGGATGAGAGCATGGATCGACAGTCTACTCCACACATGCTATGCGTCTATCATCTGGGTCTGGTATTGCTATCGACGGCGGGACGCTCCCCTGCTAGTTCTTTCCCGTAGCTGCGCTGTGGTATATTGGAATACATGGAAGGAAGCCGGCATCGTGCTTCATTTTTCAGACGTTGATGGGCGACTGTTTACATGGCATTTTATATTCTTCCGTTTGTGTAGTATTCGGATTGCATTTTGTAATTCATTGTACAATAGCGCATATCAACATACCATCTATATAAATATGTACGCTTTTTCCTTCGCCAAGGTTTTATCCACAAGGGTGGTTTTACTTGGCAAGGTTTTAATGCGGCATATCATATATAGATTGGCTGTTGATAATCAGTTACTGCTACATTTTTCATTGCTCATTTTGATGTACTATGGTTTTCCTCCGCCATAAGTGAGGGCTTTTCTTAATAAAAATCTCCTTTTTCAAAAAAAAATATATACACACACACACAGATATATATATATATATATATATATATATATATAGAATAAAGGTGGGATTTTATTAAAATAATAATTCCTCACTTGTGGTGGAGGCAAACCATATTACAAAAATGTATATCATACGAAAAACGGAAGTGTAAAGTAGCGATGATGTGCAGTCTCCAATCATATATGATATGCCGCGTTAAAACCTTGCCAAGTAAAACTACCCTTGTGGATAAAACTTTGGCGAAGGAAAAAGCGTACATATTTATATCATTGGAGTGGTATTGTCTAACTGCTAACGCTAAGTAGTTGAATATGATACATAACAAATCTGTATTGGTATCTCCTATTTGGTAATGATTGTGATGAAGGACGTTGCAAAGCCATCGGAGAAAGCAGACAATATTTGTATTTGGTGATGCAGCGGCATACTCTTTCCGGCCATTGATGCTCCGCAGAAATAAGTTCCAGCATTGCAGAATAAATATCTTTGAGTATGTTCCTCGCAAGAAAGCAACACAAGACTCATTAGAGGCAGCCGATGTGATGTGGATGTGCCAAATAATCGTACAAGAAGTCCAGCAACATACCGATGTTGCCCGAAGTCCAATGACTGCGGGCAACAAATTAAATAAATTGCTATGATGAAACGCATTGAACTGATTATGTATGAGGATAGTAACCATACGTACCAGAGTTGCCTGTACCATAAGAGTACAGGCAACAAAATAAATTGGCAGGCCGTAAGATCTAGGTGCGTAAGACATGTATAACACCATCTGTATGATAGAATCCACGCGCCGTGATGGGCAGCTGATTTGCAGACGTAAAGAGTTTTGTGGCAGGCGCTATTCGTGCAAATTGGCTCAAGTAATGGGCAACCATGTTGATCTCTCTGGGGATGTAAGTAAGCTGACTATTCGTAAGACTGAGAAATAACCGCAAACGCTTGTATTCATGAAATGCCGTCATGTGAGTATTCGGATGCGTGACTTGAAGGCAATCCGTTTCAATGATGAGGTTGCGATGTAGTTGTCCAAAAAACATTATACTATATAGAAGGGCCTGTATTTCCGCTCAGAGCGGTGACAAATAAGGTAGTCTGAATGAAAGAGCTGCTATCATGCGCCCTTGTGAATCACGCAAGATTGATCCGGCTGAAGCATAAGAGTTGGTAGCTGATGCATCCACATTTAGTTTTAATTTACCAGTTGGGGGAAGCTTCCATTTGAGTGACACTATTATTTTTGGCCGCAGCTTTGCAGAGAAAACAGCATCAATGAGAGAAGGTGCATATTGCGCTAACAATGTACCACGTAAGGAGGTAGTCCAGTCGTAGCATGATTGACGAGTAAGTTTGAAAATGTTTGGGAGTGGTAAGTCCGCATCTCCATATGTATGATTAGTATAAACCCGCCAAATAGACCAACACAACATAATAGGACTAATAATTCGAAGATTACCTTTAAGTGTTCTAGCGGAGGATGAGAGCCACCATTGTAGCAACATAGATCGAAGAGTGGATGAATGAGTCAGAGGTCCAACAAGAAGAATCGATAGTTGTAGCCATGAAGATTTGACTATAGTACATGTAATGAACAAGTGTTCAAGAGTAGCTGAAGCGCTGCGGCAAAACGGACAAATAGTGGGACAAATGACTGTAAGTTGTCGCAGATTGTCTTCAATAGGGAGCGCATAGTGCAATAGTCTCCAGGTAAAGATATTGATTTGGATATTCCACGCCACCATATAAATTTATGTGATAAAAGTTTCGCACGAGTTGGTCGAACATCATCATATGCTTGTCTAATGGAGAAAAGTCCAGTGGCACTTGTTTGCCATATTGGGTTTGGCACGCCGGTTGTTAACTGATTGCATAGTGAGTGTATCGAGCATAATCTTTTCCATCCAGGGGAGTCGTAGATGTGGGGTGTATATTCTGTGCGAGTGCCATAACGCTGGCACATGTAAGTTGTCCAGAGTGTCGTGGTCGTATGATAAGACCACCATAGTTTGCAATCATATGTAGTTTGGACGTGTAGCAAGTTTCGTACTCCTAGTCCTCCTTCAATTTCTGGATAACATATTTCTGAGAATGATAGCCAATGATGCTTACCATTCTATAAGAATGAGGCAATTTTCCGATTAAGTGTACTGGTAACACTTTTAGGCAAACGAGACGCCGCTAAGATATGTAAAGGCATAGTAGTCAATACAGATTTTAACAAAACCAGACGACTCCCTGGAGAAAGCAATCTACTGGCCCATCCTATGAGCATTGTATCAAAATGTTGAATCAAAGTAGTGCAGTATGAGGCCCTGTTGATCCCGCGGTAGAGATAAGAGCCCAGGTACTTTATCGGTAGAGATGATGCTTGCATGTTTAATATGTGCGAAGTGTTGTTGAGATGTTGCTGAGAGATGTAGAAGCTGGCAACAAACTGACTTTTTGCGTAGTTGACGAGCTGCCCAGATGCTAATTGATATGTATATAAGAAGGATTGAAACTTTCTCAAATTCTGTGAGGATGCATTTAAGAATATGAACAAATCATCTGCATATGCCAAGTGAGAAACTGGTTGAACCCGTCCCAAAGAGAAACCGCAAAGATCACCAGTATGGAAAAGATGATTTAAACCACGGCTGAATCCTTCTGAGCATATGATAAACAGCAGAGGAGATAATGGATCTCCTTGTTTTACTCCGCGTGTGGGTGAGAAAAAACCATAAGAAGATCCGTTAATGGCAATGGATAGCTTTGACAGGCGCATATTATTAATGATTATACGAATGAATCGAGATGCGAAACCAAATTTGCGGAGCAGTGCCTCTAAATACATCCAACTGACTCTATCAAAGGCTTTCGTCATGTCCAGTTTGATCATTACATTGCCTCCACGAACTTTCCTATCGATTAAATGGACCATCTCATTTGCCATTAAAACATGTTCACTGATATCATGGCCTTTTAGGAATCCAATTTGCTCAGAAGAGATGATTTTCAGCAACAAAGTATTAAGTCTTGAAGCAATGATCCTTGTAGTCACCTTACTTATGAAGTTGGAGAGACATATTAGACGAAAATCTGCATATGTTGATGGATGTGATTTTTTGGGTATCAAAGTAATAAGGGAGGAAACCATTACCTGAGGTGGAGGGATGCCCAAAAAGAATTCTTGGACGGCGAGAATAACATCCAAGTGTGTAATATCCCAGCATGTTCTGAAGAAGTGACCATTACTGCTTTTATTTCATTGGCATCAGGTATAGCTGCAATCATGCAATTATCTTCTTGCGTTATTAGTGTAGGTATGCTATGAAGAAAGTCGTCTAAACCAGTCACAGGTTCTTGCATGAATAGATGCTTGTAGTAAGAAACTGCCTCACCTCCTAAAGCATCGTTATCTTGCAGCAGGCTTCCGGAACTGCTTTGTAGGTCACGAATAAGTTGTTTTCGATGTTTGTCCTTGACTATTGCATGGAAATAGGATGTGTTATCTTCCCCTTCTGTCAGCCAATGAGTCCTAGATTTTTGCGCCCAATAAGTAGTCTGTGCTTTTGTGGCCTGAAGCAGCTGCACATGTCCGAGGGACATTGCTGCTCTATTTTCTTGCGTGGGGTTTGCATCAAACTGGGATTCTAGCCGTTTGTATTGTGCTTCGGCCATCTCCACATTGTTGAAAATGTTGCCATATATTTCGCGGTTTATAGTCTGAGATCCTTTTTGAGACGACTAAGTTTGGAATAGAGTCCACGCATGCCACCGGTCATTGGATAGTTTTGCCACTTCACTTTTACATATAACACAAAATCTGCATGTAATGCCCAAGCATTTATGTATCGAAAGGAAATATGAGGCCGCGTGGACGATAATGTACATTTGAGGAGAAGAGGACATTGATCTATTCACCAATTAGATTTGGACTCAACTAGTTTTGCTCGATTTTGAGAATTGTTACACCTTGAAATAGTTTTCGGTAAATACGCTAGCGATTAGGATATTAGTATTTAACCATTTATACATTTTCGATCTATGAATATCTTTGTTCAAAGAATGCAATTTGTACCCATCATTAACCTCATGGGAATCATGCCAAAGACTAGTGGCAGCATTCCTAAACGGATTTTTTTTTAAAATATACATATTTACTTATACTGTGGAATATGTATTTAAATATAAATATTTACTTATATTGTTGAATAGTTTCATATATATATATATATACATATATATATGTATATACATATATATATGCATATATATAGATATATATATATATATATATATATATATATATATAATTTGCAAGTATGTGGGCTTCGGCTAAGACAAATATTTGAAGCAGTATATTTTATAGATATAGGGAATTATGAGAGGTATGGCCGAAAGTAAAAAAAAAAGTAAAAGAGCCAGCGTCCCATGGAAAAAAATGATAGATACACATGACACTTGAAACTGGCCGATTTTGCCAAGGTGAATTTGAATATGGTATTTTATATATATATAGAGTAGGCTTTTACACACATAAATTAAGCAAATTCATGTTGCTGAAAATATAAATGTGGGTGTTATGGAAATTTAGAAGTTGGGGTAGATTTATAAATTTAAACATATTACTTTCAGACGAAGATTATATGTAATTACATAAAGTGCTTTTGGAGTAAAATGTCTATTTATTATGTTACTTTTGGAATTAAAATTAAATATTTTAATATATAAAATGGTCGGATAATTGTAGTGAAAGTATAAGAGTAATTCAAAGGAGAAGAAATTTGTGGTGTAAAGGTGAAGTTGAAGAGTCAAGTTAATAAACAAATAATTAACTTACAGGTCCAAATTTTGGAGATTCCAGAGGATAAGTTGGACATGTAGAAGCAGAGAATTTTGTGGTAACCTTCTGCACATTCGAGCATAGAATAAGAAAGCTAAGTGACCAGTTCGAGGTAAGTGGTCTATCTGTGCTCGTTATACTATCATGCATCAGAGGTAAGTGGTTTATTTGTGCTCCTTATGTTGTCATGCATCAGAAGTAAGTGATCTATTTATGCTCATTATGTTATCATGCATCAGTGTGTTGTTCGTTGCATGTACATGATTGGATTTTCTCTATATGCAAGTTGAGTGTATTATGTGAGATATGTGATGACATATGTGAATCAAGCATACATGTAAACTATGTGTATGTATGGTTGTACGATTTTGATGCGTATTGCATATGTATATGGATGTGCATGGGTATACATGCACGTATATATGCATGTGTATGGGCGCGAGCATATGTACGAGTATGGATGCATCAGATGACAAGAGATTATGCATTACATTCATGGCACGGGCATTGCATTGGTAGGTAGCCTGTAACAAAGAGTTACAGAAAAGAGAAGAAAAAGAAAGAAAAAGGGGAAAGAAAAGGAAAAAGTGGTAGGTAGACTGCGACTAAGAGTTGAAAAAGGTGCGGACGGTGGACTGTAGTCAAGAGCTGCAGACACTCAGGTGGACTGTGGGTAAGACCCACAAACACAACCCAGGATCATGCATTGCACGGAAAAGTTACAGACATATTGCATGACATGACTTTTGTTGCATGTGACACGTAGAGGAAGGCATGCATCATGAAGTTACGCATTATTATGTGGAGTGACTTACTTTTCGTAATTTATTTGCTACATTGGCATGTGTTGTCCTCTTCTTTGTTTATGTGATTATTGTTTGTTGTGTATGTCATATTTGAGAATAATATGCATCACGGTAATATAGATTAAGCTGATGAATTTTTTATTTTGTGTTTATTTTCGAAGTGTTAACTGTTAAAGGTAATCAAGTGAAATTGTTTGTGGACTAAGGACATGTATGTTAAATACAAATGTTATTTGTATTTGCTTCTGCATGTATGATTTCTATAACAGATATGTGTAGGTTGCTTACTGAGCCCGTTGATTTTGGCTCACACCACCACTTACCAATTTTGCAGGCATGAGAAGTAGGGTATGTTTGCACGGAGGGCGTTGTCGTCTGAGGATGCTGATGGACTTATAAGACTTCTGCTGGAGGACGTTGATTGAGCTATCGGATTACCAACGAGGTGGTTGGGATAATATGTATATTTTAGTGACTTGTGATTTGGGATTAATTGTTTCTATATCTGGTGTATCTTAGTGGGAATGTATTTATTTAAAAGTTTTAATAATGACGTTACCGCGACTGATTTCTACGTCATTTATGACATATAAAAAGTCGATTCGACGCCTTGTAGATCTCTTAGCAGACTGCGGCGGGTGCACTGTTCCCGATGTTAGGGCTCTAGAGCGGGGCGCTACAAGGCTGCTGACGATTCTCTGAGAAATTAAGAGCATGATCATAGAGCTAGTTCGTAAGTGTATAAGAACTGATTTTGAAGGCTTGGTTGTGTTAAAGAAGGGTAACGGTTACCATATTGGCATACACAAAGGATGTTAGTATGGTTAATTATCTAGGGGTGAATCTTATGTGATAAGTTTAAGAATCCGGTATTGTAGATTGCAATAAGTTAAATGATACACGTCAAGTGGTATAAGTGGAAGTTTGTAACCACTGATTATAGGGAATTAAGTAAGGATTGAACCCTATAAGAACTAGATCATCTTGTGAGATTTAAGTGATGACTGAATTAAATCGTACTAGAGTACAACGTATTCCGAAAAGTACATACAGCTTCAGGGATGAGTCTTGTGAACAAGGCGTTAAGTTAAAGATTGTACTGCTCCTAAGAACTGATTTTAGAGGGTTGCTCATGATAGCAAATATAAATACGACATATACCGACGATTAAGTTATGAAGCCAGTATAATGACGATACTCTTAAGGTTGTTTCGAGAACTATAGAAAGTCTAAGCAACAAGATGATCCTATTGTAATGGGTTTCCATCAGAATGTCACAGAGGGCTTAAGTGATAGAATCAGATTCAGTCAGATGACACTTTATGGTTAAGGGGACGACTATGTGTTCATAGTGATCCGATCATCAAGAAGGAGGTATTGGATGAGGCTCATCAGCTAGATTTTTTTCGTATATCCTAAGAATTGTAAGGGGTATTTCTAATGGCCACGCATGAAGCGGGAGAAAGTCGGGTATGTGACAGGATGTCTAATGCACCAGCAAGGCTGAACATCACAAGCTTGAAGGTTTATTGCAATCCCTGGTCATTCCGATTTGGAAATTGGAACAGGTGTTTGTTTATTTCACGTCTGGACTGCCTAAGACATGGAAAGATAATAATAATGATATTTGAGTTATCATTGATAGACTCACGAAGTTTGCTCACTTTGCCGATGAAGACCACCGGTAATCTGGATGAGATGTTCCTATCACTATTGAGAGTTACACCATAGAGAGACCCTCTTCATCTATTGCTCGGGAGATAGCACAGCACACTTAAGCTAGACCTTATCTATTATTGACTTGAATAAATTGGCGAAGATTATGTTTACAGGATTATCAGATTACGTGACGTTCCAATGAGCTTAGTATCTAATAAAAAGCATAGGTTCGTCTCTAGATTCTGGCACACTTTGTAGTCTGCTTTAGATATTCATCTGAAGCTCAGCATGTATTTTCACGCACATACAGATGGCCAGATCGAGCGTACTATCTAAATTCTGTAGGAGGCGTTGTGATGATGCATCCTCCAGATGGTAATGAATTGGATAAATAATTGACATTGGCAAAGTTTGCATGCACTAATGGTTGGAAAAGTACGTTTCAAAGTACTTTAAAATTTGCTCCAAACTTATACAAAAACATGTAAGATATTTGGGAGATTAAAAAATGATTAGAAAACTTTGAACTTGCAAGAAATCACTTGGATCAATCCATGTGTTAGTTGGATCGAACCAAGTGAAAATAGCAATGAAGTTAAGCGTTCTGTTGGATATAGATCAATCACATGGATCGATCGATGTGGTATGAATGCAAAGTTGGAGTACATTGTCTAACATAGATCGATCACAAGGATCGAGGCAAGATGCAATGTCCAACATAGATCGGTCGATCGATGTTAAGATCGATGTTACATCGATCGATCGATGTTGGCAGGGTGCAAAGTTGAGCTCTCTGTCCAACATCGATTGATGACTTCAATCGATCAACGTGGACATCGATCGATGTGCCTGTAGCGCCCCAGCCCGATACCAATATCGCAACCAGTGCACCCGCCGTAGTCTACTATGAGAACTACGAAGCGTCAAGCAGATCAAGCATACATCCTTCATAATGTAAGTTATAACCAGCGGGAACGTCATAAAATCTAAACCTTCATTGTCAATATTACAACCAGAAACTGCAGCGGAAATAAAACTGTTTGTTCATCTAGCCAACATAGGTTTTAGAACAACATAATAACAATAAGTTTTGCAAACTTAAACAAAATAGTCCAACATCTATCTATTCCCTTGTCCATCGTCCCATTGAGCCCACTCGCCGTCGTCTTCGATAAATATCAACTCATAATCAGGCTCACCTGAAAAGAAGATAGAATGATTGTTCTTAGCGAAAACTTCGCCAGCAAGTAACCCGTCTATACACCTTACGGAATCACACACGTCGAGTCACCAGTGTATAAAACATTGCCCAAAAATAAGGTGCTCGGGTTAGCAAATAGCATCTTAATAAGGATTACTCAAAACAGATAAAGTCCATATAGGTACACAGTTACGAGAACCAACATGTATTAAAACAACGTATCACATAAGCAAGTCATAGACTAATCACGTTTCTTGCATGTCAAGTCTTATGCTTCGTGTATCATGATGCATGTACTTCTTTAAAATCACACACAACACCCATGCATATGCCTTCTTTCATAAACATGTCATGCATGTCATTTCACAAACATTTCATCACTTTACATATCATATTCTTCGCGTAGCAGAACTTTATACCCTGTGGGTGATTAGTCCACAGCCATCATAACTTTATACCCCGTGCTGAAAGGTCCACGGCCCCATAACATATACTTTATACCCCGTGCTGAAAGGTCCACGACCCCATTACATATATCATATATCCGTGCTGATAGGTCCACGGCCCCATAAAATACTTCATTTTCCGTGCGGATAGGTCCACGGCCCCATAACATACTTTATACCCTGCTGTTGATTCACAGATCACGCTCTTTATACCCTGCTTTCGCAGACGTGACTTTTATACCCTGCGATCAACCAGCAGCCATTTTGTCTTTCGAAAACTTTAAACCTTTCTTGTTCTTTTGCAAAGCATATTTCAAATCAATGCAAGTGCCCATGTCATGATGCAGGATGCACAAGTAGCATCATATCAACATGCAACACACACACATACATCTTGTCTATCAAGGATATGGTCTTGCACCTCAAACACTCCCTAAATGTATTTTACCAAATCCATTCGTCTCACTTATTCACTAGAATTCAATCTTATGCTTACTTAATCAAACTTACCATCTACACCCCAATTGTACCTCAATTACCCTTGCCTTTTATGTTCAAAAGAAGTGTATAAAGTTACTACACATACATAGGGCGCCTAAAGGGTCAAAAAGACTTCCAGAATACTTGGAACACCACTTGAAGCGCCTAATGTGGACATGAAGCGCCTCTACTAGGCGTTCGAAGTGTTCGGGGATGATTCAGGACACATTGAACACCACATGAAGCGCCTAATGTGACATGAAGCGCCTCATGTAGGCGTTCGAAGTGTTCTGACGGTTTTAAATTGCAGTTTTTCTGTACGGGAAAGCTCCAGGACACATGGAACGCTACATGAAGCGCCTATAGTGACATGAAGCGCCTCATGTAGGCGTTCGAAGTGTTCTGACGATGCCAAACTGCAGTTTTTCTGCAGTAACTTCCACCCAACTCCTTTCTTCTTCAACCCTTCCAGATTCAACATTTAAAGATCCATCTTAACAACTAGATTCATCATACTTAACATACATCTAATCATGAATTGATGCTTAGTTATGCCTAACAACACCCACTCTAACTCTTCAATCATACACCACCTTCAAAGGTCATCATCAACAATACCCAACACAACAAGTCTACAACCATGTCAACACTCATCCCTCAGTTTTCTGCACTTACTCTCAACGTCTAAGTGTAGACAATCAACATAAGAGTAGAGCAAGACAATAAGCAAGTCAAAATATACACTTTATGGGCAAGCTTGACAACAACAAAGCACCACACAACTATTTTCAGAAATATGGCCCAAGGAACAAGACTTTACACAATTAGCAACAAGACTTACATATAACAAAGCATTTGAAATAGTCAAGACAAGAATACTAATGTGTGATTCATGTTTTCTCTTTGTAAGAACATAGGGCCTAACATATCAAAATTTGCGTAAAGCGTATAGAAAGATTACTTGCCTTGGTTGCTAGTTAATCTTACGGATTTACTGCAGAATTTCAGTGAAGATTGCACCTAGGTTGGCCTTCTTCCTTCCTTTTTCCTTCCTCTCTTCTTCTTCTTCCTCTCCTTTCTCCTTCTCTTTGCTCCTGCGGTTTTCCCCTCTTCTTTTTGATGGTATAACCGTCCCATAAGGCTGAGATGGGGAGTTATACTAAATTTTGGTAACTCCCCTATCTCCTAGTAGGGACTAGTTTAGTAATTTCCCTAAATTTTCCATTAATTCTACTTTTAACCCCTTCTTCTTATTTTCTATATTTTAAGTAACTAAATTTCATAACCTACAAAATTAATTAAGTTGTATTTAAGGTTGACCTCTAAGTATTGAAAGTCGTGCTTAAAAGTCACGGGGTGTAACATTCCTCCTCCCTTACAAAAAGTTTCGTCCTCGAAACTTACGTACCTTAGTCGAAGAGCTGAGGATACTTCTCCCGCATTTGTTCTTCGAGCTCCCAAGTGGCTTCACGTTCCGTGTGATTGCTCCATTGGACCTTTACATAAGGAATCACTCGCTTCCTCAACACTTGATCCTTTCGGTCCACAATTTTCACGGGTACCTCCTCATATGTAACATCTTCCTTGAGTTCCAAAGGTTGAGCTTCAAGTACATGACTTGGATCCGCCACGTACTTTCTTAATTGTGACACGTGGAACACATTGTGAACTTGTGCCAACGCCGGAGGTAATGCCAACCTATATGCCAAAGCTCCTACCTTCTCAAGTATTTCATAAGGACCAATAAAACGAGGGCTTAACTTGCCTTTTACTCCAAACCTCATGACACCCTTGGTAGGTGATACCTTCAAATAAACTTTTTCACCCACATCAAAATCCAATGGTCGTCGTTTGGAATCTGCCCAACTCCTGCTGCGATCCTGAGCCGTCTTGAGTCTTTCCCGGATGATTTTCACCTTATCTAGCGTTTTCTCCAATAGCTCAGGTCCCGTGATGGTCCTCATGCCCACTTCGTCCTAATAAACCGGGGACCTACATTTCCTTCCGTACAAAGCTTCAAAAGGAGCCATGTCAATTGCACTATGGTAACTATTGTTATAAGAGAACTCCATCAGCTTCACCATTCCGTCCCAACTCCCTTTGAAATCCAACACACAAGCCCTTAGCATATCTTCCAAGGTTTGAATAGTCCGCTCGGACTGTCCATCGGTTTGGGGATGATACGCCGTACTCAACCTTAACTCTGTACCCATGGCTTCCTGAAATGCTGTCCAAAACTTAGAAGTGAACCGTGCATCTCGATCAGACACTATACTCACCGGGACTCCATGCAAGCTAACAATGCTGTCCATATATAAGCTCACTAATTTGTCAAGAGGTGCTTCATTTGAAACGGGTAGGAAATGGGCAGACTTCGTTAAACGATCCACGATAACCCAAATCATGTCACATCCACTTCTTGTCTTTGGTAAACCAGCTACAAAATCCATTGTGACATGTTCCCATTTCCATTCGGGAATCTCCAACGGCATCAACAATCCACCGGGCCGTTGGTGTTCCGCCTTGACTTGTTGACACACCAAACACCTCTCTATGAATTCCGCAATATGCCTTTTCATCCCAGACCACCAATAATAACGCTTGAGATCTCTATACATCTTGGTGCTACCGGGGTGTATTGATAACCTCGAATTATGAGCTTCTTGCAAAACTTCTTTCCTAAGTTCGTCAACATCCGGGACACATAATCTTTCCCTAAACCATAAGCTCCCATCCTCTTTGGTCCGAAATCCTTCGACTTGACTGTGTTTCACTCTTTCCATTATCTCACTTAAAGCCTTATCTTTCTTCTGAGCCTCCTTTATCCTATCAATCAGACTCGGTGTGATGGTCAATGCTGTCAGAACGTTCACCGTGGATTCCACCAAATCCAAACCAAATTCCTCCATCTCTCTTTCCAATGGTGATTGTCGTGCATGGCTGGACTTTCTACTTAAGGCGTCGGCTACCTTGTTAGCCTTTCCCGGGTGATAATGAATAGTTAGGTCGTAGTCTTTTAGCAACTCCAACCACCTCCGCTGCCTCATATTCAATTCCTTCTGTGAGAACAAATACTTTAGACTCTTATGATCCGTGAATACCGCGCACTTCTCTCCATACAAATAATGCCGCCAAATCTTCAAGGCGAACACAACCGCGGCAAGTTCAAGATCATGTGTGGGATAGTTTTGTTCATAAGGCTTTAGCTGTCTTGAGGCATACGCGATGACTCGTTCGTTTTGCATTAAAACACAACCTACAAACAAGGTGTTAGTCTAAACTTAATGAGTATATAAGATCATAACCGTATACTATAATTTACGTACCTAACCCGTTCTTTGACGCATCACTATAAATCACAAATCCATCCGTTCCAGAGGGTTGAGCTAATACTGGAGCTGTCGTTAATCTCTTTTTAAGCTCCGTGAAACTCTGCTCGCATTCCGCCGTCCACTCAAACTTGGACTTCTTTTGAGTAAGGCGACTGAGAGGTACGGCAATTCTTGAGAATCCCTCAACAAATTTTCTGTAATAACCCGCTAGACCCAAGAAACTTCGCACTTCGGTGACGTTGGTAGGTCTAGGCCATTCAGTTATGGCTTCCACCTTCTTCGGATCAACAGCAATCCCCTCTTCTGATATCACATGACCCAGGAAAGCCACACTTCTTAACCAGAACTCACACTTGCTAAACTTTGCGTAAAGTTGTTTCTGCCTCAAAATGCCTAGTACAATTCTCAAATGCTCAGTGTGAGTTTGCTCGTCAGGAGAATACACAAGAATATCATCTATGAATACCACTACAAACTTATCCAACTGTTCTCGAAAGACGGTTCATAAGATCCATAAAAGCTGCGGGGGCATTTGTTAATCCAAACGGCATCACCAAAAACTCATAGTGGCCATATCTTGTGCGGAAGGCTGTCTTCGCGATGTCTTCAGCCTTCACTCGCAACTGATGATACCCTGATCGGAGATCAATTTTAGAGAAAATCTTGGCGCCCTGGAGTTGATCAAACAAATCCTCAATTCGTGGAAGGGGATACTTATTCTTGATGGTAACTTTATTCAACTCTCTATAATCGATACAAAGCCTCATGCTACCATCTTTCTTCTTTACAAACAAAACAGGTGCTCCCCAGGGCGATACACTAGGGCGGATAAACTTCTTGTCCAATAACTCCTGCAGTTGTTCCTTCAACTCTCTCAATTCTGCCGGAGCCATTCTATAAGGAGCTTTAGAAATATGTTCTGTCCCTGGAATCAAGTTGATCTCAAATTCGACTTCTCTCGGGGGTGGTACTCCTGGTAAATCTTCCGGAAACACATCAGGAAATTCGTTGACTACTGGAATTGGTTCAATAGGCGATACCTCCTGAGTAACATCCATGGCATACACTAGAAATCCCTCGGCACCTTTCCTTAATGCCTTGCGCGCTTGTGCAACCGACACGTACACCTTTTTGGGCACCTTCTTTCGTTCCGCATCTCCTTGAAATATTACCTCCTCCATCTTAGCATTCTTGATTGTCACTTGCTTCAACCGACAATCAATATTAGCGTGATTCTTGGCTAGCCAGTCCATTCCTAATATGACGTCAAAGTCATACATCTGAATAGGGATCAGTGTGGCGGGGAATGTTTGTCCTTCAAACTCCAATTCACAATCCCGGTTCGGATGATACGAAACCATAATTTGATCTCCGGACGCTTGAACACGATACGGAGTTTCTAACCATTCAGGCAGACTACTCAGGTGTTTAGTGAATCTCTTTGCTACGAAGGAGTGGCTTGCGCCGCTATCAAAGAGCACGTTGGCAGGTACCTTATTTACTAAAATCGCACCTAAAGCCATATCAAGTTATACACGGAAGATTAAGCACATAAATACTTAATTCATTAAAGATTTAAACTTAGTTTAAATGGTACCTGCTACTACGTCGGTAGCCTCCTGCACATCCGTATCTGTCATGAGATGTACACGGGCATTTGCTCTAGGCTTCGCTCTCGGCTGCTGAGCCGCCTCTCCAGGATTATTTTTCTTCATCTCCGGGCAGTCTCTAATCATATGGCCCACTTGACCGCATCGAAAGCATGCTCCAGCCACTTTCCTACACTCTCCAACGTGGTTCCTGGTGCAATGTGGACAAACTCCTACAGCCTGCTGAGCTACTTGATTCTGGGGTGGCAGTCTCTGAAAATTTCCAACTGGGCCTCTCTTCGGAATCTTGACCCAACGTCCGGGTCTTCCACCAACTCTCACATCCTCCCTTGGCCTCTTGCCTCTATCAGACCCTCCAACACTAGCTGCTCTTGCCGCTACTCTACGAAAATCGCTCTCAACCCGAAAACATGCATCTAGCATATCCTCATAAGTTTTCATTCCCGCATTCACTATCGCCGATTGTATCCTCGAGTCCAAACCCCTCTCAAACTTCGTCATCTTAAGACGATTATCAGACATAATCGCAGGGGCAAACTTACCCAAGGCATGAAAACGATTTGCATACTCCGACACTGTCATCCTTCCTTGCTCCAGTCTGTCAAACGCCCTTATCTTGTCCAAGATCGCCGTCTCCGGTACATAGTACTTAAGGAACACATCACAGAACTGAGTCCAAGAGATTGGTGGGGTCATTCTTAACACCATTCCTTCCCACCATTCGCCAGCCTTGCCACTTAAAAGAGGTGTGACCACCTCAACCTTTATCTCGTTCGGTACCTGCACCAGCCGAAAACATTTCTCTACCTCGGCCAACCAGTGCTGAGCCTCTTCAGGATCCGTACATCCACCGAACTCCGGCACCCTCATCTTCCTCATCTCTCCATAAAAGAACCTAATGTTATGCTGTGGCGGTGGTGGAGGCGGAGGCTGATGCTGTTGCACATACCCTTGTGCAATCACCGTCAGTGCATCAGTGAGCACCTGGGGTAAAACAACTTGTGGTGGCTGGTTCTCCTGTCCATTGCCAGAGTTGCCTGTGTTATCTCTTCTTGGAGGCATATTTCTCTGAAAAGGTCAACATTGCATTAGCATTCAGTAAATACAAGGGGTTACTGAAAGCTCGAATGCGTACTAATAGGTGAGGTGTGTAGTACAACTATTAATACAAAGTTAGATAATAAGACGCGCTCGCACACACCCAACCCATATCATACTTAACCACTAAAGAGATCAACACTTATAACTAAAGATCAACCTTAAAGGAGAATCATAGCTTAGGTGTCTAAAAATCATGAACCTAAGTTTCCGAGATAGATCTGAAGCCTAGTCTCTGATACCACCTGTAGCGCCCCAGCCCGATACCGTTATCGGAACCAGTGCACCCGCCGTAGTCTACTATGAGAACTACGAAGCGTCAAGCATATCAAGCATACATCCTTCATAATGTAAGATAAAACCAGCGGGAACGTCATAAAATCTAAACCTTCATTGTCAATATTACAACCAGAAACTGCAGCGGAAATAAAACTGTTTGTTCATCTAGCCAACATAGGTTTTAGAACAACATAATAACAATAAGTTTTGCAAACTTAAACAAAATAGTCCAACATCTATCTATTCCCTTGTCCATCGTCCCATTGAGCCCACTCGCCGTCGTCTTCGATAAATATCAACTCATAATCAGGCTCACCTGAAAAGAAGATAGAATGATTGTTCTTAGCGAAAACTTCGCCAGCAAGTAACCCGTCTATACACCTTACGGAATCACACACGTCGAGTCACCAGTGTATAAAACATTGACCAAAAATAAGGTGCTCGGGTTAGCAAATAGCATCTTAATAAGGATTACTCAAAACAGATAAAGTCCATATAGGTACACAGTTACGAGAACCAACATGTATTAAAACAACGTATCACATAAGCAAGTCATAGACTAATCACGTTTCTTGCATGTCAAGTCTTATGCTTCGTGTATCATGATGTATGTGCTTCTTTAAAATCACACACAACACCCATGCATATGCCTTCTTTCATAAACATGTCATGCATGTTATTTCACAAACATTTCATCACTTTACATATCATATTCTTTGCGTAGCAGAACTTTATACACTGTGGGTGATCAGTCCACAGCCATCATAACTTTATACCCCGTGCTGAAAGGTCCACGGCCCCATAACATATACTTTATACCCCATGCTGAAAGGTCCACGGCCCCATTACATATATCATATATCCGTGCTGATAGGTCCACGGCCCCATAAAATACTTCATTTTCCGTGCGGATAGGTCCACGGCCCCATAACATCTTTATACCCTGCTGTTGATTCACAGATCACGCTCTTTATACCCTGCTTTCGCAGACGTGACTTTTATACCCTGCGATCAACCAGCAGCCATTTTGTCTTTCGAAAACTTTAAACCTTTCTTGTTCTTTTGCAAAGCATATTTCAAATCAATGCAAGTGCCCATGTCATGATGCAGGATGCACAAGTAGCTTCATATCAACATGCAACACACACACATACATCTTGTCTATCAAGGATATGGTCTTGCACCTCAAACACTCCCTAAACGTATTTTACCAAATCCATTCGTCTCACTTATTTACTAGAATTCAATCTTATGCTTACTTAATCAAACTTACCATCTACACCCCAATTGTACCTCAATTACCCTTGCCTTTTATGTTCAAAAGAAGTGTATAAAGTTACTACACATACATAGGGCGCCTAAAGGGTCAAAAAGACTTCCAGAATACTTGGAACACCACTTGAAGCGCCTAATGTGGACATGAAGCGCCTCTACTAGGCGTTCGAAGTGTTCGGGGATGATTCAGGACACATTGAACACCACATGAAGCGCCTAATGTGACATGAAGCGCCTCATGTAGGCGTTCGAAGTGTTCTGACGGTTTTAAATTGCAGTTTTTCTGTACGGGAAAGCTCCAGGACACATGGAACGCTACATGAAGCGCCTATAGTGACATGAAGCGCCTCATGTAGGCGTTCGAAGTGTTCTGACGATGCCAAACTGCAGTTTTTCTGCAGTAACTTCCACCCAACTCCTTTCTTCTTCAACCCTTCCAGATTCAACACTTAAAGATCCATCTTAACAACTAGATTCATCATACTTAACATACATCTAATCATGAATTGATGCTTAGTTATGCCTAACAACACCCACTCTAACTCTTCAATCATACACCACCTTCAAAGGTCATCATCAACAATACCCAACACAACAAGTCTACAACCATGTCAACACTCATCCCTCAGTTTCCTGCACTTACTCTCAACGTCTAAGTGTAGACAATCAACATAAGAGTAGAGCAAGACAATAAGCAAGTCAAAATATACACTTTATGGGCAAGCTTGACAACAACAAAGCACCACACAACTATTTTCAGAAATATGGCCCAAGGAACAAGACTTTACACAATTAGCAACAAGACTTACATATAACAAAGCATTTGAAATAGTCAAGACAAGAATACTAATGTGTGATTCATGTTTTCTCTTTGTAAGAACATAGGGCCTAACATATCAAAATTTGCGTAAAGCGTATAGAAAGATTACTTGCCTTGGTTGCTAGTTAATCTTACGGATTTACTGCAGAATTTCAGTGAAGATTGCACCTAGGTTGGCCTTCTTCCTTCCTTTTTCCTTCCTCTCTTCTTCTTCTTCCTCTCCTTTCTCCTTCTCTTTGCTCCTGCGGTTTTCTACTCTTCTTTTTGATGGTATAACCGTCCCATAAGGCTGAGATGGGGAGTTATACTAAATTTTGGTAACTCCCCTATCTCCTAGTAGGGACTAGTTTAGTAATTTCCCTAAATTTTCCATTAATTCTACTTTTAACCCCTTCTTCTTATTTTCTATATTTTAAGTAACTAAATTTCATAACCTACAAAATTAATTAAGTTGTATTTAAGGTTGACCTCTAAGTATTGAAAGTCGTGCTTAAAAGTCACGGGGTGTAACAGTGCCAAAAGACAGGACTTTTCAGCTTAAGTTGCATCTTTTGATCCAATAATCATCTCCCTTCATACATGAACGTTATGCAACTAATTTGGAGGTTAATTAAACTGCGGAAATGAGTTTTCAAAATGGTATTTTGCTCAACCCAAGGCCCATAAATAGTAAGGCTTGCTATCTTAAATAATATACAATAACTCTTGCAAAAATTAGAAAATTTCAGCATTATTCTCCTCCAATTCTCTGTTCTTCTTCCACTATCAAACATTTCTATTTGCAAGTTCATCTTCCTCTCATAGAGCGAACGAAACAAGAAGCCGTTATATCCTGAGAGGCTTGTGTCCTGTAGTTTACTTCGCTCGTGGTGGAGACATTTTAGCTTTAAGGACAGCAACTCAAGTTGTGTCTCGGCTTTTCTACTTTCTCTGTTTTCGTTTGGTTCCATATTGCCTCCATCGATTTTTCCAACACTAATAGCTATCAACACAATATTCTTATGGTCATTTTAGGTGTTATATGAGCGTAAGTGTACATCACCCCTACATTGTAGCAAGATAGGCCAGAAGTGAATTTTTGGAACTATTATAGGAAATGATTGAGCATGGATGAGTTATCGGTGATGAATCAAACATAGGCCTGGGCCGCCAGAAGTGTTGGGGTGGTAACAGAAGAAGACCCTTAGGGTTTGTAGTTAGAGATATGGAATATATAAAGGTATCTCCTACGAAAAGAGTTATGCTGTTTGGGAGAAAAGGGAGCATGAGTCCACGACACAGTTAGCCCAATTTGCCATCACAGAGCAAAGTTGGGGATTTGTTTTACAGACTAGGTCTACCATCACAGAAATCAAGATCTCTTTACTAACCATTGTTTACTGACCAGTACTTAGCGATCGCATATTGGTTGCTATTCAGTTTGCCGACTATTTTTTAAAGTTCACCAACTGTCGCAAGCGGTCGGTAATTAACCTTTTTTTATTCCTCTAGTGGTTGCTCAATTTGCCTGTGTTTTTATTTTTATTTTTTTTATTTTTCTTTTTCTGGGGAAAGAAACTAAGTTTAGCCTACTTTTTTTTTGAGGAAGTGGATCATTTCATTGCATAACAAAACATCAAAAACCATCTTTACATCGTATCCTACAAGCTACTGTGCTTGGTGCTACATATGGTACGTGTTATCACTATCAACAAGTTAGCCTACCTTTGATTACTGATTACCACTAGATGCTCTTGAGTTTGCATTCCTGCAGTTCAAAATTTCTTTAATGGAAGTCTATCATGATGTGTAGCCTGGTGTTGACACACATATATAATATCTATATTTATGCCTATATCTATAGATATACATATACATATATCTATATATATATATATATATATATATATATATGCATGTATATGTATATGTATTTATGTACATGTATTTATATATGTGTATGTGTATGTGTGTGTACATATATATATACATATATATATATATATGTGTGTATATGTATATGTATAAATATATGTATATAATATAATATAATATAATATCACAAACTATTACCATTAGATGATACATCTTTTGCCTTCATTTTTAAAATAGTGGATAAGCATAGTCATTTAGGAGTTATATGAATTATTTATAGAACATGAAAATTGATTGGCGGCTTTGAAACCGAAATCAAGTTTCTATATAAATCTCGAAATCGACTTTCAGCTAGCGAAAGTAGACCATTACGTATCGTCGGTTGGCCGAAAGAAAATGAAAGTCGACCGCACGCTAGAATTTTAGGCACACCTAGATTTGGTTTTACAGGAAAAGTATAAATTATGATTACACCATATATGTCATTTTTTCTTCAGCATTGCATATGCTTTAATAAAAAATAGTAGTTGTTTCAAAACGACAATTTATTTTTGAAAGAAATATGTGTAATGATATTTAAATTCGAGCTTGAGTTTGTAACGAACCTAATTAAGCTTGTATTCGAATTCGTAAGTTTTAAGAAAAGTTTGGTTTGGCTCAAAAGCTCGATTACGATTCATGAGCATTATTCGATTTTTAAACTCAGATTGGTTCTGAGCTCGAGTTCACTTTGTCAACTCAAAATCAATTTTTTATGTAAATTATGGGACTACGAATCGAGTCTATAAATCGAGCCTTTGAGAGGCTGATTTAGTCGAGGCTTCGTCGAACATTTGAGCCGAATAAAATTACGCTTGAATTTGATTCGTAAAACATTTAGAGCTAAATTTATGATTCGAATTCGAATTTAAATTCGCTAAAATCAAATTCAAGCCGAGTCTTTAATGAATTGAACCTGAATCGCTCGTTAAAAGTTCGTTTAACCTGCACCCCTAAAGAGAAGCACAAACAAAAAGCAATATAAATTGAAGATTTGAAAACTTCGTCGTTGGATAAATTTCCACCTCAAAATTATTCTGGTCAGCTTTCATCAAACACACCACAAAGAAACGTACCCATTTTTCTCCACATGCACGCACCTTACAATTGCCTAATCTTTTACATTTCAAACTTGAAGACCACTAGTATATTTATCCCTTTTCCATCCAAATACATGTGTACCTTTGACCTCTACACTGAATCTCCAAGATTCTTGGGCCTCTATTTTTCTAAACTTATTCCTTTTTTACACAAGGGTTTCTTCTATTTTCTTGAATTCATAGCCTAAAGTTATTCAAATCCTTCATCATAGTCTGTTCAAAAATCAACTCTAGATCTTGTTCAAAGGAGGAATTTTCAAGATGGTAGGAGCAATCCCTTTGGTGGGCTCATCAGTGAGTGATTGGCATGCTTCTCCATGCTTGTGTTTAGATGCTTTGCCTTCTACCAATTTGTGTAGAGGAGAATTGGTTGTGCATAGAAGTTTGATTACAAAGAAGCATGTGAACAAAACCACCTCCGCAGTTCAATTAGGAAGTACTTTTCTTGATTCAGCAAAGTCTCTTTATGAGGGAAAAAATTTGACAAGGCAAAGAAAAAGGAGAAGTTTCAGAGTTGTGAGTGAAGTTGCAGGCCAATATGAAGAAGGATTTGCTGATGTCAAATCAGTAAGAACAATTTTATGTTATTTTCCCTTTTTTTCTTTAGCCCAACTATTTGTTTCAATTTTTATTTTGGCCTTTTAAACTTTTTTATCTGCTCTCTAAAAATAGAGATTTATTAGTATTCAAGGTAGGTTTGCTTATTATTTCTTATATTATAAAGAGCGTTCTCATGCATTAGCCTCTCGCGTTTGCGCGGCGTTCGAGGAAGGGCAGGATCGCTTCGCGATCTGATGTACGCAGCCGTACTCTGCACTTTTTATGCAAAAGACTGTTTCCGCGGATCGAATCCGTGACCTCAAAGTCATAAAGCAACAACCTTACCAGTTGCTTCAATGCGTGCCCTCATTATTTTTTATATTATGAAATGTCTAATTTATATCAGTTAACTTGCTAGGGATAAAAAAGGAACGGTGTCCAATTTACTTTAGATTTTTTTAAATTATATTCAAGTCAAATTATAGTAATATTTTTAAAACAGAAGAGTAGTTTTTAGTTATATTATAGTTATGATGATGATGAGGAGGAGTTATGAATTTGATTTTTTATTTCTTTCCACTTGACATCCCCTGTTCTTGTTTTTGGGTATAAGTCTATGGAAGCTACAAAGTATTAGTATACTACTGTTTTCTTGATATTATTTTCTTTAAGAACTATGCACCTCAAATTTTATGGCACATTCTAAATAGTCAAATTGGCCATAGATAGACTTCTCAGTTTCGTGAATAGTTGAAACTTGATTATTTTTCGATTTGGGCGTGTCATCGCATCAGCCATACTATTCTTCTCTGTATCGTTCCAATTTTATCAGATGTCCCCAAATATTTATTAGTAGCATATGGTATTGTTAAAACCAATATACTCATAGGTTGATTACCTCTCTATGTTTCCAGCTAGCTTTGCCCGAAAAACTATTAGATGAGTCAAGAAACTTTGTAATATTTTGCAAGTACTAGATGAATTATTTGTAGATTAACTGCGTTTGTAAATATTACCATTGTAAACTATAGATTTTTATAGTTTAATAAAAGGATCCCTTTCCCAGAAAAAAAATCCTTAGGATACTGATGACCTATCGTGACATCTCCTTTCTTTTACTACGTTAAATAAGAGCTGAAAATGATTATTATTATTATTATTATTCATTTTGCAGACAATATTAAACTATATCACATACAAGGCCGTGAGAACAGTCCTGCACCAGCTTTATGAGATGAACCCTCCACAATACCGGTGGTTTTATGAGTGAGTTTTCCTAATTAATTCTCGCAATAGTTAATTGAAGACTGCCCTGCCGATACCTTGAACTGCTCTATTCCTTAACTGTGTGGAACTTGTCTACCACCTGTTTTTATATGCTTTAAATATTCTGTTCCCATATGTCAATTATTCCAATGTGTTCCGAGCATCATGTTTATTATATTTATTCTTTTCGTTGTCAAATGACTCACTAAATTGGTTGCGCTTCTTACATTGTGAATTACCAGTTGATCGACACAGTTTGACGCAATTGTCATTATGGGTCATCGGAAAATAATCTCTATGTGTTTCTAATATATGGATATGATTGCATACATCCGACCTTCCATACTCCGGCATAGACGGGGGCGTGTCAATGGTATTCTAACACACAAGTTAATGAAGTTGATAAAGAAAGACTATCTTAGCAATATATGGCAATATTCCTTCAGCATTATGGTAAAAGAAAGAAAGTGTATAAATAATCCGTTTGCACTCCCCAGGAAATCCTCTGTTTCATGTTCTGTTTTATTGGTTTACATGAATGCTATATAAAATTTTGAAAACTAACTCAGCTACTAAAAGTTTATTTGCATTGATGGGCATATAAGACTTACTCTTCAGAATTCTACTAATGGCTAACTCAGCTACTAAAAGTGTACTAGGCTCTCGCGCTTGCGCAGAGTCTCTGGAGGGACCGAATCGTTTCACGATCTGATGTCTGCAGCCTTACCATATAGTTTTTTGTGTAAGAGGTTGCTCTAAGATCCGCCATTCATCATCACAACTTAAACGAAAGAAATAAGAAAAACGAAAATTAAAATGGAATATAAGTTTTAGAATTACAAGTTATACCTTGAAATGAACCTTGAAACCTGAGATAAGATCAGTTGTGAATTGAAGTTTCTTTCCTCTTTTGCAAACAGTTACGTTGCAACTCACAAGCCCACTGACGGGAAACTTTTCATCCGCAACCTTGCCAAGGTACTGTGCCTTCTGAGCTGTGTTCTTCTCATTCTGAAATCATTGCATGCACGTTTACAATTTACTTTTATCATTCCTTTTGTTTGGTGAGTAGGTAAATTTCGACTAAAAAGGAAAATAAAAATTTAATAAATTGAGAGAAGCAGAAAAAGTAAAAGGAAATGTTTCCTTCAGTCCTTTCTAAAGGATTTATATATGTCAAAAGGATCAGCCTCCAACTCCCTCCAAAGTATAACACAACATCAAAGTAGCACACAGTTTGATATAAATTGGCCAAAGATTTCCCCTTGAAAACTACAAGTAGGTGCCATATCCTAGTTAGTTTGGTTGGTTCTAGTTCCTCTGGATATAATAATGTAGAGTTTGATGTTATAATTGGCCTAGCGAGCAAAGCCCCCTGTAGTGTCCATACTGAAATTTCCTATTCTCTATTTCAGAATGTCATAAGATGTTGATAGCTCAATTAGTCCTTTTCTGACTTTTTATAAACCTTAGGAATCAAATCTATACACCCTTTTGGAATATGGACATGAAGAAAGAAACATGTGAGCATGAGCTTCTGGCATTGCTTGCAAAGAATGTTGGAGAAATTAGACATAAATGGGAATGGGCCAAGTTGCAAATTCTGGTTAACAACGTATTTTGAGCTAAGTTATAATTAGTTTTCATTAATGGCAAGTGAAAACTAACAGACTCTTAATTATCTACGTAACGAGTAGATGATTTTAGGGTTTCAAATCACTCAATTACAATACCGGGTGAATCAGAAATTAATGCTCAAAGTAGGGATAAAATAATTTGAAAGTCGGTTGCTTAACCGTAATTCAAATTTGAAAATCTGATACTTAACAGTAATTCAAATTCGAAAATCAGTTACTTAACCGTAATTCAAAAATCGGTTACTTAACCGTAATTTAAATTTGAAAAACGGTTATATGTTATCTGATCTAACAGTGGCAATCTGATCCGACGACTGTGGTTAAACTATCAATGAGAAAATCTCACTTATTAGCCTAAGGTTTGGCCCATTACTCAGTTAGAAGTCTAACATTGATGAAACTCACTTAATAACAACTCTTTTGCCGAAATGTCTCACTTGTAGCCAGACGACCGTTGACCAACCGTTGACCGACCGTTGACTTTCTCAGACCAATCAGAAGTTGACACGTGGCGACCCTGTTTAATTAAAAAAATAAAATTGTATTTTTGAATAAAATGATTTAAAAGAAATTTAAAAATTCTAAAAAATTGTAAAAATTAATTAAAAAATATTTTAAAAATCGAAAAATTAGGAAAAAAAAGATAAAAAAATAAAAAATTACCCACAACCCCCAGCACTCCACCCACCTACCCCCACGCCACACTACCCCCACCCCACCCACCCCCCGCGCCAAAAAATTTTTTAAAATTTTTTTTCTTACTCACTCATAATGCTCCGACCACCCGGTCCACCCCCGCGTCCCCTCCCCCACTCCATCCTCTCGCGAATTTTTTTAAAAATTTTTTTCTAACTCATCCATAACGTCCCAACCACCCCGGCGTCCTGATTTGACCAACTAATTCATCAAGATGCATATGGTGGGAACTGAACTAGGGTTGTTTTATCCATTTGCCTGGCTAGATGATTCATTCAGCTTTTTGATAGATCATGGAAACTTTAATGATCGAACGACCTAAAAGCTCATTGAACCAATATCTAAAATTGCCATTATTTCCACAAGAAGTGACCTTTGACTCCCTTCCACATTTACTAACCTTACAATTAGAGAAGTCTGTAGTTATCCGCATTAATTTCAACTAGAGAGCAAGCAAGAACCTCAATTATCAAAAACAATTAGCCTCAGGAACGAAAAAGAATGACAGAAAACAGCCGGAGTTCGTCGCAAGTCAAGTTGATAAAGTCAAAAAGGAAAGTTGGAACACAAACAATTTCCAATGTACTGAGCTTAACAGAGAATAATTCTGTCAAACGTTTTAACATTATTAACGTTCTACTGGCAAGAGTCCTCTTCACAGTCCCCTGAAGGAACCCGAATCTCACATTTTCGTTCTGATATCGATTCTTGAATAAAAACCTTCACTTTAATAAGTTTAACTAGAGATCCACCATACCAACAGGAGAAACAAAATCAGCTTAATCTTTTTATGCAAGCTTCTTAGAGAGTAAGTATACTTCAAATCCGTATACAAATCAGCAGTAGTATCTTGTAAACCACCTACTCTGCAAGTTTCTAACTTATTTATCAAGATTGTATGCATGCATGTCATGATCTTCTTCATTAACTTTAGATTAGAAGATGGCACACTAATAAAATGTCTTGTATTCATATCATTATGGTTTTTAGTGTGAGTTTTGTGAATCTTGAGCCAGCGTGCCCAAATTAGTTGTTCTGGGATCCTAAATGCATGAGCTGATGAGCTAATCTGCTTAAATTGTAATGCATGAGAATTGAACAGAGCGAAAAATATGAGTGCTAATAATAACAGAGCATAATTCAGGCAAAAGAAAATTAAAAATGAATGCAAGAAATTCTTTGTGCTACTTTGAAAGGGGAAAAAAAGAAAAAGAGCAAAGCAATACCTGTGAGCAGTTTGTGGAAGGTCCAGAAGATGGAGATGGAGGCGTCGGGTGAACACCGCACACGCACCGCCGTCACTACTTGAGTTTGTTGTTGGACGTCAGCGGGGTGGTTGGGACGTTATGTGTGAGTTAGAAAAAATTTTTAAAAAAAATTCGCGAGAGGAGGGAGTGGGGGAGGGGACGCGGGGGTGGACCGGGTGGTCGGAGCATTATGAGTGAGTAAGAAAAAACTTTTAAAAATTTTTTTTGGTGCGGGGGTGGGGGGTGGGGTGGGGGTGGGGTGGGGGTGGGGTGGGTGGTGGCTTGGGGATAGGTGGGTGGAGTGCTAGGGATTGTGGGTAATTTTTTATTTTTTTATCTTTTTTCCTAATTTTTCGATTTTTAAAATATTTTTTAATTAATTTTTACAATTTTTTAGAATTTTTAAATTTCTTTTAAATCATTTTATTCAAAAATACAATTTTATTTTTTTAATTAAAAAGGGTCGCCACGTGTCAGCTTCTGATTGGTCTGAGAAAGTCAACGGTCGGTCAACGGTTGGTCAATGGTCGTCTGGCTACAAGTGAGACATTTCGGCAAAAGAGTTGTTGTTAAGTGAGTTTCATCAACGTTAGGCTGCTAACTGAGTAATGGGCCAAACCTTAGGCTAATAAGTGAGATTTTCTCAACTATCAATTAACCACCCAAATCAATTTTTCCCTATAAATTGTGGCCTAGCTGACCTCTCTGGTCACTCACTCAGAATCCGATTTTCTACTCTCCTCCTCTACATAACACATGCTCTTCTCCTTCCTTCTCCTTCTATATTTGCATCAAGTCCGAGAAGTTCAGGGCATCATACAGGTCGTAGAGTTCATATGTTGTAGTGTCGCTCATCTGAACTGACTTCCGTTATATCCTGGAAGACGATTGCTCCATCCGGTTGGACACAGTATACCAGAGCAATACGTCTTAAGAACAGAGTCCTGGACTCACCTCAGATCTCTGTTCAGTTGAGCTGTGAAGGTTACTGCCAAGCTGAGCTCTACTTTGTGCTGAGCCCAGTTGAAGGGGAAATCGCAGCAATGTTGTTGTACAGTGTTGCTGTGCTGAGCTCTGTTGTATGCTGAGCTCTGCTGTTTGACTGAGGATATTCGTTGTTCTACAACATTGCGTGCTGAGCTTTGCTTGGATGAAGCAGCTCAAAGCACAATTGTTGGTTGTTGTGTTGAGGTGCCGAGGTCGGAGGTAGGTGATCAGCCCAGAACACAAATACAATTGTGCTGACTGGATTGGTCTGATCTGTCTGATCAGCCTGACTTTAGTTCAGCTCAGCTGGAAAGCTGATAGCACAGAACCGCTGTTCTGAAGTGCTGTTCAGTTCAGGTCGGCAAGTCGGCTAACTGTTCAGGACACAAACTCAATTGCACTATCTGAAATGTCTTGACTCTGTAGATCAGTCTGGCCTACCCTGAGCTCGGCAGGTCAGCCATTACTGTACAGAAGTCAATTTTGTCTGACTTGAATTATTCTCAACAAAGAATTCCATTGAGAAATCCTCTATCTCAGTGGCTTCTTTGGTGCATTCTGTCTCACGTGTTGAGCGGACCACCGATAGTAATGCAGAATATCTGGGCAACATTCCTTTTCATGCATAATCTACTATCAGGATGAAGACAAGTTTTAGGAATATGTTTTACGATAAGATTTAAATATTTGATTTCGAATATGACTCTTGTCCTTATCTCTTCTTGTATAGGTTTCCTAGTCGTACTCTATGTCTATATCTTTGTAGAATTCTTCTATAACTACAAGCATATAGGCCGTCTATATGTGTGTGGTTTTTGAGCAGGCCAAGAGGGCTTTTCCACAAGAAATTTCGTGTTCTTCCTATTGCGTTCTTTGTTTTGTCATTCGATTATTCCTTGTGTGTGTTTTCGGTTTATTATCATCCACATCTTGCAAATTTTGCATATGGGCTTGAGTGTAACTCTTAACTGTAATCTCTTTATCTCTGGGATTTGAAATCCAAATATTTCAATCACAACCTCTGTGAGTTTAGTTTGGCTTCAATTATCTAGGCCTCTGCATCTTTATCGTCGACAACTTGTGACTTATTTTCAAGGCATTAATGGTGATTAATATGCCCAGTGAGACATCAGCAAGGAGATAGTTTGGTGCTATCCAACAAAATTTTTTAATCATTTAAAGTAATTATATGTTCAACCAATAAGACCTAACTCAAGTGGTAGTTATCTTCCTTTCCACCTTATAGCGATGGTTTATTCTATCTCATGTATTGTATATGATATATTTCATTGACAATGTACCTTAGCATGTGTTGTATTTCATGTACATTGGTAGAATGTACTATGCTATGCAGGTAGAAAGAAATACACGTTCAATTGGGTTAACTACAACTCCATTCTATATGAACTTTATTTGGATCAAACTACGTTCAATCTAGCTTGATAACTTAGTTGAAAACCAGATAGGAATTGGTTTCACTTAACCATATTAAGTTTAAGCCCCCCCCCCCCCCCCCCCCATGAGAATAAATACTAAGTCCAAAAAATTAACCATATAAGTTTAACTACAGAAAAAGCATGGCTTCAATATAGTTGTAAAACTCAACGCAACGAGAAAAGCATGAAGGAAATTGTTTCACGTCTGACCAGAAAGAGGCTTGGGGTTGACGTGAACGTGATTGATTTAATCAGGAAAAAGTGAATTTATTTAGTTGCATGATGGAATAAAACAAAATGACGCTTATTATATTATGAAGTAGCAGTTGATCGACACAGTTTGACGCGTTTTTTATTATGGGTCATCGGGAACCAACCTCCATATGTGTTTCTAACACATGGATATGGTTGATTACATCCGACCCTCCATACCCTGCCATAGTCGGCCTTTAAATGTTGTTGTTGTATAATATCACTATATCCTTTGTAGGAGAAGCAAGAACTTGCAGAAAGAGTGATGATAACTCGACTTCACCTCTATGGCAAATGGATTAAGGTACGAGAATGTACCATCAATCTAGTATTTGAACAACTCCAGGATCCCTCTTCATTGATTCACCTATTCTTTGTAACTTTTTTTGGTCTTTAGAAATGTGATCATGCTGCTATATATCAAGAAATCTCAGACCAAAACTTAGAACTGATGCGTGAACGACTGAAGGACACAGTCATTTGGCCATCAGATGATACCAACACGGAGAAGATTGGTTGAAGAGCTGCAAGTTCCACACTGCTCATTGGTTGCCTTTTTCTTGTCTGTTTAGTAAAATGTAGCATGCCTAGTTTCATGTGCATGAAGTAAGCAATATATTGTCTTCCTTTTTTGTTACACTAGAATTAAAGTGTATATATGGATACTTATTTTTCTGCATATATTAAGCAAAACAGAATAGTGTTGACGTTATAATCATTGGGTTGGTTCAATCTTAGTCCATGGCTGTTTCCGGTAGCTCTTAAACATGTGGATTATGCTCATGGTTTGAATAATTTTGAGCTTATAAGTTAATCACATTATATACTAACTCATAAACTGCGTTTATGATATTGTGAAGTAGCAGTTAATCGATATAGTTTGACACAATTTTCACTTGTGTACATCAGACCTCTATACTCTGCCATAGGCAGAAGCCTCTAAGACAATAGATTAATGTTGTTGTTGTTATAAGTTGCATTTTGTTTGTTTATGATTTGAAATATGAATTTAATGATTTGTACATGTGTTGCATTTGTGGAAGAAGAGCAAAGCTCCTAATTAAGATGAGCTACTAAATTAACCAAGTCCTTGTTGAAAAAAGGCGCACAAAAGTGCTTTTAAATTTATATAAACTCTCAGTAGTAGGTTGACTGGGTGATTGATTTCAACAAGAATTGCATTGCTTAGTTTAGATGAAGGTTTGGTAACATTTTGAAGGTTTAGTCAGCTAACTGAACGCTACTCCGAACTATTTGTCGAGATTAAAAGAATATAAAATTCTAAACTATTTGTCAAGACTGAAAGAATATAAAATTCATTTAATTTAGTTTAATGTATAAGATGCTTTTCCCTTTTAATATGAGTTTACACGATCTCAACGGCTTTATTTTTCTTATAGTAACTTGTTGTCTTCTAAAGCAACTTGATTTGATATCTAATGGCTATAATAACAACGATTACTTACTTGTTCAGCTCGAACATATGTATAGTTCATACTCTAAGCTACTACATTTACACATAGAAAACTAAGTGTTGCAGTTGGGCTTCAGTTTTGATACCTAACTGGTTGTGCCTTCTATATTTACACGTAGAACACTAAGGTTTGGTAAAACTGTTGAAGGTTTACTTAGCAAACTTCACGCTACCCAAACTATTAACCAAACTTTCAACTTGAAGGTTCGGTTAGAAACAAAAATTTCGTTAGCTGATCAAATGTGTGGTTAGAGGCTTTGGTTACATTTTTTTTTTTCAATTGCAATGATTAAATTGAAGGTTTAGAGATCTAATGCCTGCAAAATTTTCTGATGCCCCCTCATGATTTGATGCAAATTTTCAAATCGGGATACCTTCATTCAATCTTAAACACCGATAAACATTTGGTATCAGTCGAATTCAACGAAGTATTGAAGTTGAACTTTCCATCTTGTTTTAAGAAGGAAAAAAGTCTGTATACAATAGAAACTTGAGATTTCTCAATGATGCCTTTACCAAAAATGTATATGTAGAACTTCATCTTCTTTCCACTGCTCTCTTTCTCTACAAAATTATGTGGTATTAAACACTTATAGACTCAAGTCCAAGACTTCTTGTAGTTCAAACAAAAAACAGTCGTTGGTGCATCTTAAATGACTTTTACCGCGTTGTCTACCTTACATATTGTTCTGCACTTTTACCACAATGGCCTTAAATGTCAAAGAAAAATGATCAAGAAATCAAATAGATCTTGAAAGTTTGTGCGTCAAATCTTATAACCTATATGTACAAGAAACTTTTTTGCAACCAAAGAAGGGTGTTGGAGTTTGTAACACCATCACCAATGTTTCAGATAAAAGAGCACTTAAGACGATATTCTAGCGTTTTAAGGATGTCAAAGGAAGTCAAAACGGTGGATTGAGTGAGCGATAAAGGTGGGCTCATGGTAATCCTTGCAACAAATGGAGAGTACAAAACAGGCACATTAACTTAGTAAGGTAAACTATGTGTTAATGTGTGAGATTTGATTATAGAGTAGAATATTCACTTACCATATATATGTTGGAGAAAAATTTGTAAATGGGTTTGTTCAAAATTGGTTAGTAACATACTTTGAGCTTAATTAAGATTAGTTTTCGTTAATCAAAAATGAAAACTAATGAATCCTAAATTATCTACGTAATGAGTAGATGAGTTTAGGCTTTTGAATCACTCAATTTCGATATCGGGTGAATGAAAAATTAATGCTCAAAGTGAGAATAAAAATTGGTTGCAAATTGGAAAAATTGGTGATGTGGCTTCATTAGAAGAAGACACATCACCTTTTTGCAAATATACCACATTGGCAAATTGAAGGGAAAATGCCACCAAATATAGTGCTAGGAGAGGCACTTTAGATGTGCCCTAAGGGCATGATAAGTTTTTGACCGGACGGAAGACCTAGAAAGTGCCACACGCGCACGCGCCACCCGCCCGCCAGTCTGGCCGGCTCGGCTCGGCTCAGTTCGTGGCTCGTGGCACCGCCCGCCCGGTTCTTATCTTTTTGGATAAATTTTCTTTTAAATTTTCCAGAAAATAATTTACTTGATCCTACGGTTATGATTTAATCCTACGATCTAACGGCTCAGATTAGCGCTGACTGATTCCTATCAGTCGTGGGTTAATGGCTGATCTGAGGCAGTCGTGGGGTACGTGGTGAACATGGGGGTTACTGGCCGATCAGTGTGATCGTGGGTTGCCGTAACCTCCAAGAATTCTCTCTATAAATAGAGGCAGTGCACTGCTTCTGAAGACACGGAAATTTTCCTTCTCTTCTCCTACTGCATAATCCATTGATGCATACTGCATACACTGCTGCTGCATTTCATCCATTTGAGGAAGTCAGAAAATTTGTCAGGTTCGTGGAGTTCTTACGTAGTAGTGTCACTCGTATGAACTGTTAGCCGTTGTATCCTGGGAGACGTTTACAAATTTTCGGTTGGGCACAGTATACCGGAGCAATTCGTCTTAAGGACAGAGTCCTGGACTCGCCTCGGTCCCTATGATTGAGCTCATCTCTGTGTTGAGCTCATCTCTGTGTTGAGCTCATCTCTGTGTTGAGCTCATCCCTGTGTTGAGATCATCTCTGTGTTGAGCTCATCGGTTCGGCTCATCACTGTGATGATCTCGGCCTCTCGGTTCGGCTCATCACTATGATGACCTCGGCCTCTCGGTTCGGCCCTCTCCATCTCGGCTCATCACTGTGATGGCACTACGGCTCATCACTGGGATGACTTCGGCCATCCATCTCGGCTCATCACTGTGATGACACTTCGACTCATCACTGGGATGACCTCGGCCATCCATCTCGGCTCATCACTGTGATGGCACTTTAGCTCATCACTGGGATGACCTCGGCCATCCATCTCGGCTCATCACTGTGATGGCGCTTCGGCTCATCACTGGGATGACCTCGGCTCATCACTGTGATGGCACTTTGGCTCATCACTGTGATGACCTCGGCCATTCATCTCGGCTCATCCCTGTGCTTTACAGAATGTCAGTTTCGTTCTCTAATAAATCTGAGTTTTTTGTACATGAGACAACAATCTTAAGACGAATTTCGTATGCTGTTCTTATCTCAGTTTTGTACCGATTTATTTACAGTTTTCTATTGGTATATTGACTTCTTGTTTCACATTTGTCAGAAATTGAAACGTGATGGAGAACGAAAGCTCTAACTCACACATCGGCGCTGAGGAATAGAACACTGCTGTTCCAATCGCACCTACTGTTGCTGCACCCATTCCTGCACATGTTCCTACTGCTGGACAGGTTGAGAAGCCTGAGAAGTTTGGAGACAGTTTCTTCAAACGCTGGCAGCAAAAGATGCTGTTTTTCTTGACAACATTGGGCTTAGCAAAGATGCTGAATGAGGATCCTCCGGAGATGGTTCCGGTTGAAGATCCGAATCTGAACATGCAGAACCATTTGATGGCTGAAGCATGGAATTTTAACAATTATGTATGCTTGAGTCATATTTTGAGTTGTTTAGATAATTCATTGTATGGACTTTACTGTACTTATAAAAATGCAAAGTCATTGTGGATGGCCTTAGATAAGAAGTACCGCACGGAGGATGCCGGTACAAAGAAGTTTGCCGTTGGCAAATTTTTTGATTTTAAAATGTCAGATTCCAAGACTGTTGTTTCTCAGATTGAGGAATTACAGATGCTGGTGGCTGAAATGGAAGAAGAGGGCATGTCGCTCAGTGAATCTTTCATAGTGGCGGCTGTGATTAAGAAGCTACCCCTTTTGTGGAGGGAATTTAGAAGCTATCTCAAACACAAGCGAAAGGAAATGACATTGGAGGATCTGATTGTTCGACTCCGTGTAAAGGAGGACAATCGTAGATCCGAAAAAAGGCCAAGTTCGAGTTCTAGTCATGCTAAAGCTCATGTCGCAGAGGTGACGAAAAAGAAAAAGAGAAATCCTGTCGGAGTGAACCTTAAAAGCAAGAAAGTTGCCAAAAAGTTTACTGGAAAATGTTATAACTGTGGAATTCAAGGGCATCGCAGTGTTGACTGCTGTAAGCCCAAGAAGATTCAGGAAAAAGCAAAAGCCAACCTTGTCAGTCAGATGGATGATCTGAATTTGTGAGCTGTTGTTTCTGAGTGCAACGCAGTAAGAAATCCTCGTGAATGGTGGATGGATACTGGAGCCACTCGGCATGTCTGTGCAAACAGGGCGATGTTCAGAGACTATTCTCCGGCAAAGAATAATGAAAAGTTGTACATGGGGAACTCTGATAGCTTGAAGATTGAAGGTTTGAGCAATATGATTCTGAAGATGACTTCAGGAAAGGAATTGACTCTGCAAGATGTATTGCACATTTCTGACATCCGCAAGAACTTAGTTTCTGGAGCTTTACTAGTCAGTCATGGTTTTAGACTAGTATTTGATTGTAATAAATTTATTCTTAGCAAGAATGTGGTATTTCTGGGGAAGGGGTACTTGACCGACAACATGTTCAAACTTAGTGTGATGACTGTTGTACCCAAGAAAACTTTGCCCAAAGAGGCCAATAAGAATGCTTCTACTTCTGCTTATATGCTTGAGTCTTCTTGTTTATGGCATTTTCGTTTGGGACATATTAATTATAAGTCAATACAAAGGATGATTAATCTTGACTTATTACCCAAACTAAACATTAATAAAGAAAAATGCCAAGTATGCGTTGAAGCAAAAATGACAAAGACGCCATTTCCTTCAATAGAAAGGAACACTGAACCTTTGGATTTAATTCATACCGATGTGTGTGATTTAAAATTTGTGCAAACAAGAGGTGGTAAAAAGTATTTTGTAACTTTTATCGATGATTACACACGATACTGTTATGTCTATTTGTTAAGTAGCAAAGACGAGGCCCTTGATGCTTTCAAGGACTATAAAAATGAAGTTGAGAATCTACTTAGCAAACGAATTAAGACGATTCGTAATGATAGAGGTGGCGAATATGATGCACCGTTTAATGAATTCTGTTCAGAACATGGCATTATTAATCAAACGACTGCACCATATTCACCTCAATCAAATGGTATTGCTAAACGCAAAAACCGTACTCTGAAAGAGATGATGAATACTATGTTGATAAGTTCGGGTTTACCACAGAACTTGTGGGGGGAAGCAATTCTCTCAGCAAACGTCATTTTAAATAGAATTCCACCTAAGAAGATGGATGAAACCCCATACGAGCTTTGGAAAGGCCATAAGCCTAGTTACAAATATTTAAAAGTGTAGGGGTGTCTGGCGAAGGTTGTAGTACCCAAACCAAGACGAGTTAGAATTGGGCCTAAAACAATTGATTGCATATTCATAGGATATGCAACTAACAGTAGTGCATATCGATTCTTGGTGCACAAGTCAGACATTCCTGACATACATGAGAATGTTGTCATGGAATCAAGAAATGCAGTGTTCTTTGAAGATGTCTTTCTAAAGAAAGACAAAAACGACGAAGAAACAAGCACTAGTAAGCGAGTGCGTGAGACGACCCCTCAAGAAATTGAGGGACTACGTCAAAGCAAACGAGCCAGAGTACCAACATCTTTTGGACCAGATTTTCTAACATACTTGGTAGAAAACGATCCAAGAACCTTTTCTGAGGCGATGTCAACTCCAGAAGCTCCCTTCTGGAAAGAGGCAGTAAATAGTGAGATAGAATCGATTCTTCAAAATCACACTTGGGAGCTGGTTGATCTTCCACCAGGAAGTAAACCACTCGGATGCAAGTGGATCTTTAAGAAAAAGTTGAAAGAGGATGGGTCTATTGACAAGTACAAGGCCTGGTTGGTAGCTAAAGGCTATCGACAAAAGGAAGGCTTTGACTTTTTTGATACCTACTCACCGGTAACTAGGATCACTTCAATAAGAATGCTAGTTGCTATCGCTGCAATCTACGACTTAGAAATCCATCAGATGGATGTGAAGACTGCCTTCCTGAACGGTGAGTTAGAAGAAGAAATTTATATGGAGCAACCTGAAGGGTTTGCTGTACCAGGGCAAGAGAAAAAGGTGTGTAAACTTGTCAAGTCTTTGTACGGACTTAAACAAGCACCCAAACAGTGGCATTTGAAGTTTGATGAGGCAATGTTGTTAAATGGCTTCAGGATCAATGAGTGTGACAAGTGTGTGTACATCAAGAACACACCAGACGCTTATGTGATAGTATGTCTATATGTAGATGACATGCTTATCATCGGTAATACTCGTGACATCATCTTGAATACCAAGAAGATGTTAACACGAAATTTTGATATGAAAGATATGGGGGTTGCCAATGTTATTCTAGGGATTAAAATTTCTCGGATAACTGAAAGTCTTGTTATGTCGCAAACTCATTATATTGAATCTGTTCTCAAACGATTCAATATGTTTGATACAAAACCAATAAAGACCCACTAGACTTAAGTATACACTTAAGGAAGAATCGAGGTGAACCTGTAGCTCAATTGAGATACTCACAGGTAATTGGAAGTCTGATATACATAACAAACTGTACACGACCAGACTTAGCCTGTTCAGTAAACAAATTGAGCAGGTTTACAAGTAATCCAAGTGAAGATCATTGGAAAGCTCTAAATAGAGTGATGAGGTACCTGAAGTACACAATGAAACTTGGATTACACTATACAAGATATCCAGCAGTATTGGAAGGATATTGTGATGCAAATTGGATATCAGATAGCAAGGACTCTAAGTCCACCAGTGGATACCTCTTCACCGTTGGTGGTGATGTTGTGTCATGGAAATCCACAAAACAAACATGCATAGCTCGGTCCACTATGGAGGCAGAGTTTATAGCACTAGATAAAGCTGGAGAAGAGGCTGAATGGCTTCGAAATTTCCTAGAAGATGTTCCATGTTGGCCTAAGCCAATCGCTCCTATCAGCATACACTGTGATAGTCAGTCTGCTATAGGACGGGCACAAAGCAGCATCTACAATGGTAAGTCTCGACACATACGTCGGAGACACAATACCATTAAGCAATTGATCTCTAATGGTGTGATTTCCATTGATTACATAAAATCAAAGGAGAATCTTGCGGATCCGCTTATAAAAGGCTTGCCTAGAGATCAGATGTCAAAATTGACAAACGGAATGGGACTTAAGCCTACTATGCAAGAGTCTTTGTAACGGTAACCCAACCTTGTTGACTGGAGATCCCAGGATCTTGGTTCAATGGGACAACCAAGTTATGAAGGTTCAGTTTAGCACTTACTCATTCCGCTACATAAAAGTGCTGTCTGCAGAGAATATTTAGGGTAAGCTAAAGCTTTTAATGATGTCCTATATCTTGATACATCAAGTGGGGTATGGCAGAATGCTCCTGATAGGAATCACCTATGTAAGTGTGAAGTGGGGCCGCTTCTATGAGAATTTTGTGAGGCAAAGAAATCTCTAAAATACTTTCTGAAACCAGGTTGTTCATGGCCAAAACGAACACAACCATGAGAACCAAAAGGGTGTTAAAGGAAATGTTGTGTGGGTATTGTTGTATAGGTTCACAGCAAAGGCTGACTAGTTCAAGGCATCAAGTCACTACTTAGCCGAGTGAATCCGATGGTACATCACTATGAAAGGTTCAAAGCCAGAAGCTACCTCTTCTGATGCAACATTTTCTTGTCTGACTTCTCGTTAGAGTCTGCATTTGCATTTGCATTAATTTCCATTCATGTGGGGGATTGTTGGAGAAAAATTTGTAAATGGGTTTGTCCAAAGTTAGTTAGTAACATATTTTGAGCTTAATTAAGATTAGTTTTCGTTAATCAAAAATGAAAACTAATGAATCCTAAATTATCTACGGCTCGGCTCGGCTCGGCTCGGGCTCATGGCTCGTGGCACGCCCGCCCGGTTCTTATCTTTTTGGATAAATTTTCTTTTAAATTTTCCAAAAAATAATTTACTTGATCCTACGGTTATGATTTAATCCTACGATCTAACGGCTCAGATTAGCGCTGACTGATTCCTATCAGTCGTGGGTTAATGGCTGATCTGAGGCAGTTGTGGGGTACGTGGTGAACATGGGGGTTACTGGCCGATCAGTATGATCGTGGGTTGCCGTAACCTCCAAGAATTCCCTCTATAAATAGAGGCAGTGCACTGCTTCTGAAGACACGGAAATTTTCCTTCTCTTCTCCTACTACATAATCCATTGTTGCATACTGCATACACAGCTGCTGCATTTCATCCATTTGAGGAAGTCAGAACATTTGTCAGGTTCGTGGAGTTCTTACGTAGTAGTGTCACTCGTATGAACTGTTAGTCGTTGTATCCTGGGAGACGTTTGCAAATTTTCGGTTGGGCACAGTATACCGGGGCAATTCGTCTTAAGGACAGAGTCCTGGACTCGCCTCGGTCCCTATGATTGAGCTCATCCCTGTGTTGAGCTCATCTCTGTGTTGAGCTCATCTCTGTGTTGAGCTCATCTCTGTGTTGAGCTCATCCCTGTGTTGAGCTCATCCCTGTGTTGAACTCATCTCTGTGTTGAGCTCATCGGTTCGGCTCATCACTGTGATGATCTCGGTCTCATCGGTTCGGCTCATCACTGTGATGATCTCGGCCTCTCAATTCGTCTCGTCACTGTGATGACCTCGGCCTCTCGGTTCGGCCCTCTCCATCTCTGCTCATCACTGTGATGGCACTACGGTTCATCACTGGGATGACATCGGCCATCCATCTCGGCTCATCACTGTGATGACACTTCGGCTCATCACTGGGATGACCTCGGCCATCCATCTCGGCTCATCACTGTGATGGAGCTTCGGCTCATCACTGGGATGACCTCGGCTCATCACTGTGATGGAACTTCGGCTCATCACTGTGATGACATCGGCCATTCATCTCGGCTCATCCCTGTGCTTTACAGAATATCAATTTCGTTCTCTAATAAATCTGAGTTTTTTGTACATGAGACAACACAATTTATAATATAGAAAAATTTATAATCTTTCTATATACCATATACCATACTTAGAAAAATTTATAATCTTTAAATATAGAGCTGTACAACACAATTGATATCAATGAAAAATACTCACTGCAATATCGTGCTTGCACACAGTATCAGAACAGACATGATTCTTGCAATAGTAAAGTTTTTGGGCATAGGCTCAGAAGAAACTTCATCATTGCCTTAACCTTTCCGAGCCAATATTCCGGCCAACATACCTTTCCCGACCAGATTGCTCTTATCAGCCATCTGGAAACCTTTTTCTCAGATACATACAATATCTTCATCACAAAATCCATCTGCTTCTTTTATTTTTTGGCCTGCAAATAACCAAAAAGCATGTCAGAAATTCCTGAATCATCCGAAGCCCACAAACCTGAAACAACAACCAATCCAGGGGATTTAGCCATTCAAGTGGCTCAAATCCTAAAAGAGAGCTTGAATATATCAACACCGCCACCCACCTTGCCCGAAAATTTGAACACTGCTGTCAAATTGACAAGAAGCAATTTTGCTTTATGGTCTCGAATCATATACAGAGCAATTCTTGGAAGGGGACAGAGTTCACATCTTACGGGGGTTCCCCACCACCAGGACCAACAGACCCACGGTATCCCAGGTGAAAACATGATGACAATTCTGTTTTCACCTGGATATCACAAAATGTAGACCCAAGTATGACCAATAACGTGTCTCGTTATCCTACAGCCAAGGTCTTATGTGATGGATTGGCCTTAAACTACGGATTCGGGGGAGATTCATTGCAAGTCTTCGACTTGCACGGAAGAGCAAATCACATCAGACAAGGAGATAGTTCTCTTGAGGTCTGTTGGAACAGCCTGCAAGATCTGTGGGTGTCAATTGACACCTTAGGCACTTACCCGATGAGATTCACTGAAGACATCGGATTGTATAACCAAAAAATGCAAGAGTTTTATTTGTACCAATTTCTATCAGTCATTAGCGACAAGTATGAGGCAGAGAAGAAGGAGTTGCTCAAACGAACACCCTTACCAAATGTGGAGGCTTTTTTTTTGAAATAAAAAGGGCATAATCAAGATCTGGCTTGATAAAACATGGCCCCTCAGAATTCAATTCATCACAGGGGGTGGGACAGGGACTGGCAACGAAGACACCGACCAATCGAAGCCGTGGTCATGGACCACAGTCAGATCGAGGTGGCGGAGCAGACAGAGGACTGCAACAAGGGCAATCAACTCTACGCTCAGGAAATGCATCATCGAAGGTGGACAAGAGCCAACTCATTTGCGAACATTGCGGCAAGAAGGGCCACAACAAAGAGAGTTGCTTCTAAATTCTCGGTTACCCCAATTGCTGGGAAGGTAAGAAGGTCACCAGTGCAAAAGGAAAGGTTGCAGCTACCAGAAGCCTCAAAGAAGGAGGCGCCAACAGTAGCCCAGCCGCTACAACTAACAGAACCAACGAAGGGAAGGAAGAGACAGGGCCGCAGAAGGTAACCGGGGGTTAGGCAAAAAACCTAACCCCCAACCCTATTTAATTCCTGAAATTACTCAAGTAGTCTTCCCTGAAATGGCAATATACGCCCCCTATTCCTGTTCTAATATTAATGTGATCCCTCCACCCTTTGAAATGGCGTCCCCGACCCTTTCCTTTTTGGAAATACCCAAAACCACCCCTCCAATTTATAGCATTCACCAAAACCCTCTTGAAATATTAAAAATTACCACCATATCCCCTGGTCTTCCTCCCAATGACAGTTTGCACCCTCCTACTACCACACTGCCTATTAAGGCACACACCCAACCACTCGTACTCATTCTACCAAAATGCAATGGATTTTTGACTGTGGTGCGGCTGATACGATGACCTTTGACCCAAATGACTTTATTGCCCGTTCATCTCCGACTAAATACTATGTTGAGACTGCTAATGGGAAAATCATCCCAGTATCTGGAGCTGGCTCCATTGCAATCACCCCTAATGTTACACTTAAAAACTGTCTTTTTGTTCCATCTTTTTCTACAAAATTACTCTCTATCAGTCGACTCATTAAAGAATTGGATTGTGTTGTTCTTATGTATCTCTCGTTTTGCGTGTTACAGGACATTTATACTCAGGAGATCATTGGACGTGGTACTGAGCACGATGGCCTTTACTACGTAGATGCAGTGGTGCAACAGGGCAAGTCTAATCTTGCCACTGGTTCGGTTACCCGCCAGTTATGGTTATGGCACCGTCGATTATGCCCATCATTCAGTTATTTGGAAAAAAAATTTCCCAATTTATGTTTCGCTGCTTTCAATAATTTGGTTTGTGATACTTGCCTCTGGGCCAAACAACCCCGAGTGACTTACCGCTCCAATAATACTCATGCGAGTCACATTTTGTCATTAGTACATTCAGATGTTTGGGGACCATCTCCACATCCTACTCCATTGGGATTTCGATATTTTGTTATTTTTGTTGACGACTATTGCCGTATGACATGGCTTTATATTCTCAAAGAAAAATCCGACGTTACTACCAAGTTTGTTGAGTTATATAATATGGTCAAAGCCCAGTATAAATCCACTATACAAATACTTCATTCCGAAAATGGTGGAGAATACTTCGATGGGTCACTTAAACAGTTCCTTAGTACCCAGGGCATCGGTCACCAAACTTCTTGTCCCGACACACCTGAACAAAATGGTGTGGCAGAATGCAAAAACCGGACTCTCCTTAAAATGACTCGTGCGATGATGCTTGAATCATCCGTTACTCTAGGTTTTTGGCTGGAGGCTGTATCAACTACCACATACCTCAGAAATTGACTCCCTACTACCATCCTTAATCACAAAACCCCTCTAGAAACACTGGCCCAAACAGTTACTCTTCCTTCTGTATTGACTCTACCACCTAAAGTATTTGGGTATACGGTCTTTATACATGTCCCCAAAACCAATCGTACCAAACTTGACCCTTGTGCCGAGAAATGTGCCTTTGTTGGGTATGCCTCTACTCAAAAAGGATATCACTGCTACAATCCCTGTACCCGCCGTATCCATATCATCATGAATTGTGTCTTCCTTGAAACCGAGTTTTTATTTGCCACCCCATCTCGGTCTTAGGGGGAGATAACTAATGGTGGTGTTCCTCTCGATTGGTTGTCTAACGTAAACTAGTTGTCGACTGAACCAACACGACAAGTAGATGGCTTCGACTGCACTATAGCTCCCTGCGACAGTATGGCCGCCCCTCAAGTACCCGACAACGACACTTCTCAGATGAATACACCACAACAGGTAAACAGTGGTATACATAATAACTCCAATAATTTTATTCCTAGTGAAAGTACTGATAATATTTTACCTGATATAACCACTATCCACTCTCCTGAGACAATAATTGAATACCTAGTGACTAACCCAGACCACCTTGAATTGGATCATATTAATGTTATAACAGGAGAATAGGGGCGTGTGCTGCCACCCAGGAGAAACAGAGGAGTTCCATCTGAAAGGTACTCTCATACAAAAATGGCCCGAGCCTCCAGGTAACCTACGGTTACACAAGGAAGCAACCTTGAAAGCACTGCAAAAAGTTTCCTGACTGCTATCTGCTCAGAAGAAATTCCCAGATCTGTAGAAGAGGCTAGTGCCCAACAGAAATGGAAATAGGCAATGGTAGTGGAAATAGACGCCCTCAAGAAAAATGATACGTGGGAGAAATGTAAGCTACCAACAGGAAAGCAACTTGTTGGGTGTAGATGGGCATACACAATAAAGTACAAAGTTGATGGTAATATTGAAAGACATAAGGCAAGGCTCGTAGCCAAAGGATTCACACAGACCTACGGGGTTGACTATTCTGAGACATTCTTACCGGTTACAAGGATCGACACAATTCGAATATTGTTCTCTATCGCAGGTACCAAGAACTTGCCACCGTAGCAGTTTGATGTTAAAAATACGTTTCTACATGGTTCCTTGAAAGAAAAAGTATACATGGAACCGCCTCCAGGCTTCTCTGACGAATTTGATCATTGACAAGTGTGCAAACTAAAAAGGGCTCTTTATGGTCTCAAGCAGTCTCTCCCGGCATGGTTTGGGAGATTTATACATGTCATGAGACAAGATGGATACAAACAAAGCAACGCTGGCCACACACTGTTCATCAAAAAACAAGGAATTTTAGTTACTTGTCTTATTATATATGTTGATGATATGATTATTACCGGAAAAGATACTAATGAAATTTCTCGCCTCAAGAAACATTTGTTCACTCAATTCGAGATGAAGGATCTTAGTGGACTCAAGTACTTCCTGGGAATCGAAGTGTTACGATCATAGGCTGGCATCTATATTTGTCAAGGAAAATATATTCTGGATCTACTAACTGAAGTTGGCATGCTAGACACCAAACCAGCTGATACTCTGATGGTCCAAAATCATAAACTGGACTTTGTACAGGGGCTTCTTCGGCAGACCATGGAGAGTAACAACGCCTGGTGGGCAAGCTGATATACCTCTCTCATACCAGACCCGACATTGCTTATGATGTGGGAGTGGTCAGTCAGTCCATGCATAATCCGCAAAACATCATTTCGATGTTGTGATCCGAATCGTGAGATACTTGAAGAAAACTCCAGGTGTTGGACTACTCTTCAGAAATAACGGCCATCTTGATATTGAGGCTTACACTGATGCGGATTGGGCAGGGAATCAGGTGGACCGTCGCTCTACTTCTGGGTACTTAACTGTAGTACGAAGCAATGTTGTCACTTGGAGAAGTAAAAAGCAGAAGGTTGTAGCATTGTCCAGTGCAGAAGAAGAATGTCGAGGTATCGTAAAGGGCATTACTGAGATCCTTTGGATTCGGAAGCTGCTTGGTGAGCTCAGGTTTACGATGCCTGGTCCTGCAAATTTGAGATGTAATAACAAAGCATCAATTAGTATTTCAGAAAATCTGGTGCAGCATGATCGCACCAAACACGTCGAGATAGACAGACACTTTATAAGGGAAAAACTTGATGACGGAACTATTATGCTTCTATATGTGTGCTCTGAAGATCAACTTGCAATATCTTAACTAAAGCAGTGAATGGACGAATCTTTGAATACCTGTTACGCAAGTTGAACATCGGCGCTCCCATTGTTCAACTTGAGGGAGAGTGTTAATGTGTGAGATTTGATTGTAGAGTAGAATATTTACTTACCATATATACGAGTGATTTTGTAGAGGGAAATCAGCAATTATAATTAGTACATATTCTGTATACAATACCTAGGAAAATTTGTAATCTTTAAATATAGAGTTGTACAACACAATTGATATCAATGAAAAATACTTTCACTGCAATATCGTGCTTGAACACTATGTTGGTGGTGTAATAGAATGGCTGGTGGACACTAAGTCCACTAGATACATTAGAGAGATTGAAGCTGCAATTGGGGGGGGGGGGGGTAGCAAATATATGGTTAATATGAGTTTAGTATGATCTATAATTCCATAAAAAGGACGGATTGGAGTGGATGATAAAGATTTAGCCTTGTGACTATGGTAAACACATGAATCTAAAAGGTATTATCTACATAATATAGTTAATTTTTATTCTGCTCCAAGATCTCCATATACTGCATAAAACTCCCTTCTCCCCATCCATCACATGTAGCGTTTTAAAACCTGGTTTACACACAATAATTGCCACAATCATACATTCATCCACTACTTTTCTTTTTTCAGTCATACACTACTTTATTTATGTGAATTTCATATCTGTTCTTCTGATTCATGGCTTTCTTTGAACCTATATTATAAAATCACATCTTATAACGTGAAAAAAATACATGGCTTAATGCTGTAACAAGCGATATGTCCAACAACAGAAGAAAGGTAAGCAAGTTAAAGAAACGTATCTAGATAAAGCGATGATATCTATTATCATCTCTATAATTTACACATTAATTTTGGTATTTCAGGATTAATGATGAGACATCATGTTATTAACTCTACACCCAATATAAAATATCACAGTTTTTGGAACTGTTTACTGTACACAGTAAATTTTTTAAAAAACGGATATTGTTACCGAAAATTTTCAAAATCAGAATTGACATATAAAACAAATGTCCGTGAATCTTTCCATTCTGAGTCCACTTCCCTTTCTTTGTTTACGTACATGAAAAGTAAAAAAAGAACATAGGACAGCTCCTCCCAGTTCCATGCTCTCCAAATGCATTTGTGTAAATACTCAGATTGCTAATCACAATGCCATGAAGAAATCTCCTTCCACCTTCCTATTTTGTAGTCTTCTTCACACTACACCCTTACTTAGCTACAACTCTCGAATTCGATCACCACCAGTTCCAAACTATGCACCCACAAAAGATTCCTTCTGAAGTAGATCGATCATATAAAATGATGGTTGCCTTGGAAGATTTTGATGGCGTAATTCATTTTTAATTTATCTTTAAGGGTGATACTGTCTGTCTAATTTGATTGTTGAGGTTGTGCCTTCTCTTTCAGATGTTTGTTTGATAAACAGTTTCAGTCCTTTTCACCAGGGAGTTGTTTTTTCTTCCTTCCTTCTTTTTTTGCTTTCCTTTTGGTGTTTGTGTGTTCGTTAGCCTTTTTTTCATTATGTTTTTTTTTTGATGCATTTCCTTGGGTGTATTTGCAGAAAAGATTGTTTTAGTCTCCCTTCCGTAATGTACTTTCATTTTGTTCAATAACAATCGAATTGACAAACTTCCCCTGAAAGATTTCTGAATAATAATGTACGTTAAAAAGCATACAAACATATGAATGTGTGCCTGTAACATCACAGATGCGTGTGCCATAATATATAAAATTCCTTCCTCAATGGGTATTCTATATATTCTCTTGGTTGCTCTAGCATTCCTTAATCCCCTGAGAATCCCACAAATCCAATGCCAAAACACTGGTTTCACTACTAATCTAATCCGTCATGACTCAGAAAAAGTCTCGATCGATACTTCCTTATCATCAAGCTCTCACTTTGAGACGTTAAAGAAGGCATTCGATCGATCTTTCTCTCGTGCAGCTTTTTTTAAACATGCACTTTCAAAAACGTTATCATCATTATCAGCATCGTCACCAATGGCGTCGTCGATTGCACCATCACCGTCGAGTTTTGACTCTCCAGTCAAAGGAATCGGAGGCGAATACATTATGCAAGTGTCCATAGGTATGCCTCCTGTCTTCATCAATGCAATTGCTGATATGGGAAGCGACATTTTATGGACACAGTGCAAGCCATGCACGAGATGTTTTAAACAAAATGACCCTTTATTTGATCCTAAAAAAGTCCACTTACAAACAATTACCTTGCTGATCGTCGAAATGTCTGATAAAATTACTAATGCAGATGGACAGATCAAGTCCAGAGGCGAATAAGTCAAGGAGAGATAAGCAGGTATGAAGCTGGAACACGCAGTTGGGAACTGAATGATGATGTCATGAAGAAAAGAAAGATGGAGCATCCATAAAGCGGTTGAGAGCTGTTGTGCGAAGAAGGAAGAAGAAATGGAATTTGCGGGAAAGATTTTAAATGAGGGCAAAATGGCGTTTTTGCCCTTAATGAGCAGCAGATATTAAATTAGGAAATAAGGGCTTTAACTACTTTTTCTTCCTAACCGCTGTAGACAAACTGAAATAAGATGCTGAGGCATCTATGTTGTAATCAATCAGATTTTCCAGTGGTGAATTTGGTGAAAATAAGAGATTGGATTTTTTTCTCTCTTTCTCTCTCTTTCTTCTTCGTTTTCTTGGTTGATCTTGACGAGTGTTCATTTGATCAATCGTTTGTTGTTCTTTATGAAATTTTAGTTTGCTGAATCTCAAGTTCAATTGTGCCAGTTCAATGTCTTGAATTTTCATTTCGCAAGTATCACGAATTTTATCATGGTATCAGAGCCTTGCAGTTGTTGTTGTTGAATGAATGCATAACGATTACACTATCTAGTCTGTGTTAATTTCTTTTGTTACAATGGCTTCGACCTCTAGAAGTAATAATGTGGAGAATCCCGCAGCAGATCCTCTGTATCTGCATCCGAATGAAACTCCCGCTGCTGTCCTTGTTCAACCGCCACTTAATGGACACAATTTTCATGCGTGGAGCAGAACCTTGCGCATGGCTCTTACAATCAAGAACAAGCTATGCTTCATTGACGGAACCAGCGCCAGACAAAGAGAAGGGGATGATAGGTTCTTGGCGTGGATTCAATGTGATACGATGGCCAGATCTTGGATACAGAACTATGTAACTCCCTCCATTTCCCAGAGCATCATGTGGTTTGAGTCAGCGAGGGAAGTCTGGAAAGATTTGCGTCTAAGATTTGCAGGAGGAGATCCTTTCCGATTATCAGACCTACTGGAGGAATTCTATGGAATTAAACAAGAAGGTATGTCTATTAGCGAATATTTCACAAAATTGAAGTCAGTTTGGGAGGAGATGTTAGTGGTAAGACCTATACCTAAATGTGTTTGTGCTAGATGTACATGTGATGTGGCTGTTAAAATGCAAAAATTCGTTGAAAGTGATTACATAATCAAGTTTATAAAAGGTCTGAGTAGTGAATTTGATCCAGTGAGATCACAAATATTTGTCATGACTCCATTACCGAATATATCTACTGCATTTTCCATGGCCTTACAATTTGAAAGGAAGGTAATGAATAGTAATGTGCAAGGATAGATGAACAGTAATATGTCAGCACTTATGACTGATTCTGGTCAAGTTGATGTTGTGAATGATGGCAATTCACCTGCTGGTTTTGCCGTTGGAAGTTTTAATACGAGGCCTCAGTCAGAAGGGATAAGGAGAGGTGCTGGTAGGGGATATCACAATGTTTCTCAGAGACCAGTGTGTACCTTCTGTGGAATGGCAGGACACACGGTGGATAGATGTTATAAGAAGTATGGATACCCTCCGGGCTATAAGGCCAAGCCCCATATCAATATGGTTGAGAAGTCTGAGTGCGCAGTGCAGCTTAATATGGGGGAGATAAGGACAGCAGTATGGGGATGTATCAACCACACTCACAGCCGCTGCATATGCTTACCCATGATCAGTATGCAAAATTGATGATGTTGCTTGGAAAAAGAGAGAGCTCATCAGGATCCATAGTCTCTCAACCTGCAGTCATGAATGCTCAGACTGTGATGCACCATGATAAAGGTAAGGATCAACCTTCACAGAATATTACTTGTAAGTGGATATTGGATTCAGGAGCATCTGACCACATTTGTTCTTCTATTCGTTTCTTTGATTCTTATACTGCTATTAGTAACATTTCTGTTCGAATGCCTAACAACTTGACAGCCCATGCCACTCACATTGGTACAGTTTCAGTTAATCCTTCATTGTCTGTGTCAGGTGTCCTTCTGGTTCCTGAGTTTTCTTATAATCTGCTTTCCCTTAGCAAACTTGTCACTGTTTCCAAAATCTGTGCTTATTTTCATTCTAATGGATGTGTGCTTCAGGACCAATTCTCCAAGAGGATGATTGGTTCAGCTGAGCTTCAGAATGGCCTATACTACCTTTCCAGTCCTCATGCACACCAGCTCTCTCCCACATGTCTTGCCTCTTTGAACCAAAGCCAAGCAGATTCCATGCTGTGGCACCAGAGATTGGGCCATGCCTCTATACCATGAGTCAGAGAAATATGTAAAATAAACTCTGATGTAGTAGCTTTTGATGTCAAAGATGATTGTAAAATCTGTCCTATGGCAAAACAAAAAAGGTTGCCATTTCCTGTATCTGAATCAAACAGTAGCAGTTGTTTTGATCTCATTCATATAGATATTTGGGGTCCCTACAGGGTCCCCACAATGTATGGGCAGATATATTTCCTTACTATAGTAGATGACCATAGTAGATTTACATGGACACACCTTTTGAAAGCTAAATCAGAAGCTGCAAACTTCATTCAAAATTTCTGTCAGCTTGCACATACTCAATTTGAAAAAAGGGTCAAGGTAGTCAGTTCAGATAATGCTCCTCAATTCTTGCTAACCTCATTCTATGCTCACCAAGGCATCATTCATCAAAAGACCTGTGCGTATACACCTCAACAAAATGGACTTGTTGAGAGAAAACAGCAACACCTCCTTAATGTTGCTAGAGCCCTCAGATTTTAGTCCAACTTGCCTTTAAAGTATTGGGGCTTCTGTCTCCAATATGCCACTTACCTTGTTAATATCACCCCAACACCAATTCTTTCACAGAAATCTCCTTTTCAAGTCCTGTTCCAAAGAGTTCCTAACTATGGTCATCTAAGAGTATTTGGGTGTCTTGCTTTTGCCTATAACACTGATACAAACAAATCCAAGTTAGATCTAAGAGCCAGAAGAAGTGTCCTTTTGGGCGTGCCATCTGCCACAAAAGGATATATATTGCAAGATCTAGACACTAAGGACATCTTTGTTTCTAGAAATGTCATTTTTCATGAACACTCATTCCTTTTCAGTCAAGACTCCAAACCAGCGAACCACTCCACACCTTCAATATCTACTCTTACACAGTCAGTCTCTAATCCATTACTGTCACATCCCATTATTCCTATATCTGCTGGTGAGCCATCTCATTCTTCCACCCACCTTCAACCACCCAGATCTCATTCACCTACTCTGACTCCTGCCAGCAACACATCTGACTCTCCCGTTTTTCAACAAAGTCCTCTACCACCATACTCCACAAATGATGTCACAGTGCCTAACTGTTCCAACAACTTACCTCCAAGACATCAGACTGATGTCAATCTCAGACCTCCAAGACAAAGACAGCCTCCTTCGTACTTGAAAGAGTATTACTGCGACCTTATAAACAATGTCCCAAAACCAGAGTCAATTCCATCTACTCTAAACACTTCACCATCCTCCACTTCACATCCCATTGAAAATACTCTTTCATTCTCTCATCTATCTCCTGCATACAAGTCATTTGCACTTAATATTAGTGTGGAACCTGATCCTACTAGTTATCATGAGGCATCCAGGCACGAACATTGGTGCCAGGCCATGAGACAAGAATTGGATGCCCTGGAAACCAACCAGACTTGGACTCTGGTTCCCTTACCAGCGGGAAAAAACCCATTGGATGCAAGTGGGTATTCAAGACAAAGTATAAGGCAGATGGGACCGTGGAAAGATATAAGGCAAGATTGGTAGCCAAGGGCTACACGCAACAACTAGGTGTGGATTATACAGACACTTTTTTACATGTTGCAAAAATGACTACGGTTAGGCTTATTATGGCACTTGCAGCCTCCAAGGGATGGTATCTTCATCAACTGGATGTAAATAACGCCTTCCTGCATGGAGATTTGTCTAAAGAAATTTATATGGAGCTGTCGTCTGGTCTCCAAACTTCCTCCCCATCTATTGTCTGCAAACTAAACAAATCTCTCTATAGCCTCAAGCAAGCTAGCAGACAATGGAATGACAAGCTAACTAAGGCACTGATTCAGCAAGGCTTTCATCAGTCAGAGCATGATCATTCCCTATTCATAAAGTCCACTGCAAGTACCTTTATAGCCTTGTTGATGTACGTAGATGATGTTATTCTAGCAATCCCCAGTCTCAATGCCATATAGGAAATTAAATGTTACCTTCACAATGCCTTCCAGATTAAGGACTTGGGGGACCTTAAGTACTTCTTGGGTCTAGAAGTAGCCCAGTCCCAGGGGGCCTCACCATATGCCAGCGCAAATATGCCATGCAATTACTAGATTACACAGGTTATCTTGGGTCAAAGCCAGCTAGAACCCCTATACAGAAAAACATGAAATTATGCCACAATGACTCTCCATTGATCCAAGAAGTAAGCAGCTATAGAAGCCTAGTTGGAAAGCTGCTTTATCTGACAATAACGAGATCTGACATTGTGTTTACGGTACAACAACTTAGTCAATTTTTAGATTGCCCCACAGAATTACATATGAAAACAGCTCACAGACTTCTGAGGTATATAAAAGGAACAATTGGACAAGGCCTTTTCTTCCCCAAAGACACCAACCTGAGACTTAAGGCTTTTGTTGATGCAGATTGGGCAGGGTGTGAAGAGACTAGAAGATCCATAACAGGTTTTTGTGTGTTCTTAGGAAGCTCACTGATTTCCTGGAAGGCTAAGAAACAAGCCACGGTGTCCAGATCTTCATCGGAGTCTGAGTACAGAGCGTTAGCTTCTGTGACGTGTGAGGTACAGTGGTTACTATACCTGTTGCATGATCTGGGGATTGAGCACAAGGGTTACATTGTAGAGAATCCAGTCTTCCATGAACGAACCAAGCATATTGAAATTGATTGTCGTTTGGTTAGGCAAAAGTTCCAAGAAGGGGTTGTGAAGCCTATGCCCATCAGAACAGAATTCCAGCTTGTTGATATGTTCACGAAAGGCTTGGAAGTAAATAGATTGCAATACCTGACCAGTGCATTGGGAGCCTGTAACATTTATGCACCGTCAAGATTGAGGGGGTGATAAAATTACTAGTGCAGATGGACAGAGCAAGCCCAGAGGCGAATAAGTCAAGGAGAGATAAGCAGGTATAAAGCTGGAACACGCAGTTGGGAACTGAATGATGATGTCATGAAGAAAAGAAAGGTGGAGCATCCATAAAACGGTTGAGAGCTGTTGTGCGAAGAAGGAAGAAGAAATGGAATTTGCGGGAAAGATTTTAAATGAGGGCAAAATGACGTTTTTGCCCTTAATGAGCAGCAGATATTAAATTAGGAAATAAGGGCTTTCTTGTCTTTATGTGTTGTAACTACTTTTTCTTCCTAACCGCTGTAGACAAACTGAAATAAGATGCTGAGGCATCTATGTTGTTATCAATCAGATTTTCCAGTGGTGAATTTGGTGAAAATAAGAGATTGGATTTTTTCTCTCTTTCTCTCTCTTTCTTCTTCGTTTTCTTGGTTGATCTTGACGAGTGTTCATTTGATCAATCGTTTGTTGTTCTTTATGAAATTTTAGTTTGCTGAATCTCAAGTTCAATTGTGCCTGTTCAATGTCTTCAGTTTTCATTTCGCAAGTATCACGAATTTTATCAATGTCGAGCCACGTAGCGCCCCGGCCCGAAACTGTCATCAGATCCAGTGCACCCGCCGTAGTCTACTATGAGAACAACGAAGCGTCAAAGCAGATCAAGCGTACATCATCCATGACGTAAGATAAATCAGCGGAAACGTTGCTAAATTTAAAACTTCACCATCAATAATGTAACTAGAAAGTACAGCGGAATTAAAAGGTGTTTGTTCGTCTAGCTAACATAAGTTCCAGAACAACACAATAAGCATTGAGTTTCCAAACTTAAAGAGAGTAATCAAGCATCTATCTATTTCCATGCCCGTCATCCCACTGAGCCCACTCGCCATCATCTTCGATAAATATCATCTCATATTCCGGCTCACTTGAAAAAGGAATACAGTATCTGTTCTTAGCAAAAATATCGCCAGCAAGTAACCCGTCTATACACCTTACGGGATCACACACGACAAGTCACTAGTGTACAAGTCATTGCCCAAAATAAGGTGCCCGGGTTAGCAAATAACATCTTTATAAGAATTCCTCAAAACAGATAAATCACATAAAGGACATGCGGATACGAAAATAATCATGTATTAAACAACATATCACATAAATAAGACATAGACTAATCACATTACTTGCATGTCAAGTCTTATGCTTCGTGTATCATGATGCTGATACACGAAGCATAAGACTTGACATGCAAGTAATGTGATTAGTCTATGTCTTATTTATGTGATATGTTGTTTAATACATGATTTATTTCGTATCCGCATGTCCTTTATGTGATTTATCTGTTTTGAGAAATTCTTATAAAGATGCTATTTGCTAACCCGGACACCTTATTTTGGGCAATAACTTGTACACTGGTGACTCGTCGTGTGTGATCCCGTAAGGTGTATAGACGGATTACTTGCTGGCGATATTTTCGCTAAGAACAGATACTGTATTCCTTTTTCAAGTGAGCCGGAATATGAGATGATATTTATCGAAGATGATGGCGAGTGGGCTCAGTGGGATGACGGGCATGGAAATAGATAGATGCTTGATTATTCTCTTTAAGTTTGGAAGCTCAATGCTTATTGTGTTGTTCTGGAACTTATGTTAGCTAGACGAACAAACACCTTTTAATTCCGCTGTACTTTCTAGTTACATTATTGATGGTGAAGTTTTAAATTTAGCAACGTTTCTGCTGATTTATCTTACGTCATGGATGATGTACGCTTGATCTGCTTTGACGCTTCGTTGTTCTCATATTAGACTACGGCGGGTGCACTGGTTCCGATGACAGTTTCGGACCGGGGCGCTACAGGTGGTATCAGAGACTAGGTTTCAGATCTATCTCGGAAACTTTAGGTTCATGATCTTATAGCAAATTAAGATGTGATTTTCCCTTAAGTTTGATCCTTAGGTATAAGTGATGATTTTTCTAGAGTCTAAGTATGATCTGGGTTGGGTGTGTGCGAGCGCGTTTAGCGTATAATTTCGAATTAATAGTTGTATTACATACCCTACCCATTCTTACGCGTTCAAGCTTTCAGTAACCTCTTGTATTTACTGAATGCTAATGCGATGTTGATCTTTCAGAGAAAATGCCTCCAAGAAGAGATAACGCAGGGAACTCCAACAACGAACAGGAGAACCAACCCCCACAAGTGGTTTTACCCCAGGTGCTCACTGACGCATTAACGGTGATTACACAAGGGTTTGCTCACAGCATCAGCCTCCGCCTCCTCCACCGCCGCAACATAACATCCGGTTCTTTTATGGAGAGATGAGAAAGATGAGGGTGCCGGAGTTTGGAGGATGTACTGATCCTGAGGAAGCTCAGCACTGGTTGGCTGAGGTGGAGAAATATTTTCGGTTAGTGCAAGTACCGAATGAGATAAAGGTTGAGGTGGTCACACCCCTTCTAAGTGGCAAGGCTGGCGAATGGTGGGACGGAATGGTGTTGAGAATGACCCCACCAATCTCTTGGACACAGTTTTGTGATGTTTTCCTGAAGTACTACGTACCGGAGACTGCGATATTGGACAAGATAAGAGCGTTTGATAGATTGGAGCAAGGAAGGATGACGGTGTCGGAGTACGCGGATCGTTTTCATGCCTTGGAAAAGTTTGCCCCTGCGATTATGTCTGATAATTGTCTTAAGATGACGAAGTTCGAGAGGGGTTTGGACTCGAGGATACAGTCGGCAATAGTGAATGCGGGAATGAAAACTTATGAGGATATGCTAGATGCGTGTTTCCGTGTCGAGAGTGATTTTCGCCGAGTAGCGGCAAGAGCAGCTAGTGAAAGAGGGCCTGATGGAGGCAAAAGGCCAAGAGATGATGTGAGAATTGGTGGAAGACCCGGACGTTGGGTCAAGATTCCGAAAAGAGGTCCGGTTGGAAATTTTCAGAGACCCCCACCCCAGAATCCAGTAGTTCAGTAGGCTATAGGAGTTTGTCCCCACTCCAACAAGAATCACGTCGGAGAGTGTAGGAAAGTGGCTGGAGCATGTTTTCGATGCGGTCAAGTGGGTCACATGATTAGGGACTGTCCGGAGATGAAGAAAAATAATCAGGGAGAAGCGGCTCAGCAGCCGAGAGCAAAGCCACGAGCAAATGCTCGTGTACATCTTATGACAGACACTGAGGTGCAGGAGGCTACCGATGTAGTAGCAGGTACCACTTGAATTAAGTTTAAATCATTATTGAATTAAGTGTTTACGTGCGTAACTTTTGTGTAAAACTTTATATGGCTTTAGGTGCGGTTTTAATAAATAAGATGCCTGCCAATGTACTTTTCGATAGCGGCGGAAGCCACTCATTGGTAGCGAAGAGATTCACTAAGCACCTTGGTAGTTTGCCTGAATGGTTAGAAACTCTGTATCGTGTTCAAGCGGCCGGAGATCAGGTTATGGTTTCGTATCAGCAGTATCGAGATTGCGAGTTAGAGTTTGAAGGCCAAACGCTCTCCGCCACACTGATCCCTATTCAGATGTACGATTTTGATGTTATATTGGGAATGGACTGGTTGGCCAAGCATCACGCCAATATTGATTGTCGAATGAAACAAGTGACAATCAAGAACGCTAAGATGGAAGAGGTAACGTTTCAAGGGGAACCTGAACGAAAGAAAGTTCCCAAGAAGGTGTATGTGTCGGTTGCACAAGCGTGCAAAGCCTTAAGGAGAGGTGCTGAGGGATTCCTAGTGTATGCAATGGATGTTACCCAGGAGGTACCGCCTATTGAGCAAATTCCAGTGGTCAATGAATTTCCTGATGTGTTTCCGAAAGATTTACCAGGAGTACCACCCCTGAAGGAAGTCGAGTTCGAGATAAACTTAATTCCAGGAACTGAACCTATTTCTAAAGCCCCTTATAGAATGGCTCCGGCAGAGTTGAGAGAGTTGAAGGAACAACTGCAGGAGTTATTAGACAAGAAGTTCATCCGCCCTGGGGAGCACCTGTTTTATTTGTAAAGAAGAAAGATGGTAGCATGAGACTTTGTATCGATTATAGAGAGTTGAATAAAGTTACTATCAAGAAAAAGTATCCTCTTCCACGAATTGAGGATTTATCTGATCAGCTCAAAGGTGCTAAAATCTTCTCTAAAATTGATCTCCGATCAGGATATCATCAGTTGCGAGTGAAGGCCGAGGACATCGCAAAGACAGCCTTTCGCACAAGATATGGTCATTATGAGTTTTTGGTGATGCCGTTTGGATTAACAAATGCCCCTGCAGCTTTTATGGACCTTATGAATATCGTCTTTTGAGAACAGTTGGACAAGTTTTTAGTGGTATTCATAGATGATATTCTGGTGTATTCTCCTGACGAACAAACTCACGCTGAGCATTTGAGAACCGTTCTGGGTATTTTGAGGCAGAAACAGCTATACGCTAAGTTTAGCAAGTGTGAGTTTTGGTTAAAAAATGTGGCTTTCCTGGGTCACATGATATTGGAGGAGGGAATTGCTGTTGACCCGAAGAAGGTGGAAGCTATAACTGAATGGCCTAGACCTACCAACGTCACCGAAGTGCGAAGTTTCTTGGGTCTAGCGGGTTATTACAGGAAGTTTGTTGAGGGATTCTTAAGGATAGCCATACCTCTCAGTCGCCTTACTCAAAAGAAGTCCAAGTTCGAGTGGACGGCGGAATGCGAGCAAAGCTTCACGGAGCTTAAGAAGAGGTTAACGACAACTCTAGTATTGGCTCAACCCTCCGGAACTGATGGGTTTGTGATTTATAGTGATGCATCGAAGAACGGTTTAGGTACGTAAACTGTAGTATAAGGTTATGATCTTGCATACCAATTAAGTTTAGACTAATACCTTGTTTGTAGGTTGCGTTTTGATGCAAAACGAACGAGTCATTGCATATGCCTCAAGACAACTAAAGCCTTATGAGCAAAACAACCTAACACACGATCTTGAACTCGCCGCAGTTGTATTCGCTTTAAAGATTTGGCGGCACTATCTATATGGAGAGAAGTGCGCAGTATTCACAGACCACAAGAGTTTAAAGTATTTGTTCTCTCAGAAGGAATTAAATATGAGGCAGCGGAGATGGTTGGAATTGCTAAAAGACTATGACCTGACTATTCATTATCACCCGGGAAAGGCTAACAAGGTAGCCGACGCTTTAAGCAAGAAATCCAGCCATGCGCGACAATCACCATTGGAACGAGAGATAGAGGAATTCGGTTTAGATTTGATTGACTCCATGGTGAACGTACTGACAACATTGACCATCACACCAAGTTTGATTGACCGAATAAAAGAGGCTCAGAAGAAAGATAAGGCCCTAAATGAGATAACGGAAAGAATGAAACATGATCACATTGAGGGGTTTCGGAGCAAAGAGGATGGTAGCCTATGGTTTAGAGAGAGATTGTGTGTGCCTGATGTTGATGAACTTAGAAGAGAAATATTGCGAGAAGCTCACAGTTCAAGGCTATCAATACACCCTGGTAGCACCAAGATGTATAGGGATCTCAAGCAATACTATTGGTGGTCTGGGATGAAAAGACATATTGCGGAGTTTATAGAGAGGTGTTTGGTTTGTCAACAGGTCAAGGCGGAACACCAACGGCCTGGTGGATTGATGATGCCATTAGAAATTCCGGAATGGAAATGGGAACATGTCACAATGGATTTCGTAGCTGGTTTACCAAAGACAAGAAGTGGATATGACATGATTTGGGTCATCGTGGATCGTTTAACAAAGTCTGCCCATTTCCTACCCGTTTCAAGTGAAGCACCTCTTGACAAGTTGGTGAGTTTATATATGGACAGTATTGTTAGCTTGCATGGAGTCCCGGTAAGTATAGTGTCCGACCGAGATTCACGGTTTACATCTAAGTTTTGGACATCATTTCAGAAAGCCATGGGTACAGAATTAAGGTTGAGTACGGCGTATCATCCTCAAACTGATGGTCAATCCAAGCAGACAATTCAAACCTTGGAAGATATGCTAAGGGCTTGCATGTTGGATTTTAAAGGGAGTTGGGATGGAATGGTAAAACTGATGGAGTTTTCTTATAACAATAGTTACCACAGCGCTATTGACATGGCTCCTTTTGAAGCTTTGCATGGAAGGAAATGTAGGTCCCCGGTTTATTGGGACGAAGTAGGTGTGAAGACCATCACCGGACCTGAGCTATTGGAGAAAACGTTAGAAAAGGTGAAAAGCATCCGGGAAAGACTCAAGGCGGCTAAGGATCGCAACAAGAGTTGGGCAGATTCCAAATGACGACCATTGGAATTTGATGTGGGTGAAAAAGTTTATTTGAGGGTATCACCTACAAAGGGTGTCATGAGGTTTGGAGTAAAAGGCAAGCTAAGCCCTCGTTTTATTGGTCCTTATGAAATACTTGAGAAGGTGGGAGCCTTGGCATATAGGTTAGCGTTACCTTCGGTGTTGGCGCAAGTTCACAATGTCTTTCACGTATCACAACTAAGGAAGTACGTGACAGATCCAAGTCATGTACTTGCAGCTCAACCTTTGGAACTTAATGACGATGTTACATATGAAGAGATACCCGTGAAAATTGTAGACCGGAAGGATCAAGTGTTGAGGAAGCGAGTAATCCCTTATGTGAAGGTTCAGTGGAGCAATCACACGGAACGTGAGGCCACTTGGGAACTCGAAGAACAGATGCGGGAGAAGTATCCTCAACTCTTTGACTAAGGTACGTAAGTTTCGAGGACGAAACTTTTTGTAAGGGGGTGGAATGTCATACCCCGCAAATTTTTAGTCCGGCTTTTAATAATTAGAAAAACAATTTAAAATGTAATTTCAATAAAGGTATAGGTCAGGAAGTTTAATTAGACAAAACATAAGGGGATAAATATACAAAAAAGGGAAAATGAGGGAACTTGGCCAAACACCAAAAGTTGCCCAACTGCCTATGGGGGAAGTTATACAACAATTGTATAACCTCTCCATTATCCAACCATTGGTTAGCATACCAAAAGAGGGGAAGGAAACGCCTGGAGGAGGAAAGAGAGAAGAGAGAAGAGAAAAGAGAAAGGAAGAAGAAGAGGAGGAAGAACTTGCGGTCAACCTAGGTTCAATCCTTACCGAAATTCTGCAGTACATTCGTAAGACTAACTAGAAACCAAGGCAAGTAATCTTTCTATACGCTTTACGCTAATTTTGTTACCATAGACCCTATGTTCTTACAAAGAGAAAACTTGGATCACACATTAGTAGCTTTGGTTTGTTTATGTTAAATGCTTTACTATATGTAATTGGTGATGTTGTTGATGGTGTATAGTCATGTTCTTTGGGCCAACTTCTGAAAATGGTTATGTGGTGATCTTTGTTGATAATTTGCCCATAAAAGTGTTATCCGTAATGTGTTCCTTGTTTTGGTATGAGTTCTTGTGTTCATTAAGTACAGCCTAAGTGTTTTGAGTGTATTTACAGAAGGTTGAGGGATTAAAGATGACATTGTTGTAGGTGTTGTGTTGGAAAGCTTGAAGAGACATTGGAAGTGTGGTTGATAGAGGGCTTAGGATGGACACTAGTTTATGTGTTTAAGAATCATTTCATGTTAGATTGGGTGTTAAGCATGATGGATCTTGAAGTGTAAACATGTAAAGGTTGAAGGAGGAAGGAGATGGGAGGAAGTTACTGCAGAAAAACTGCAGTTCTGAACCGTTAGAACACTTCGAACACCTACATTAGGCGCTTCAAGTCACATTAGGCGCCTAATGTAGGCATTCAATGTGTCCCAGAGCATCTCCGTACACTTCGAACACCTACATTAGGCGCTCTATGTCACATTAGGCGCTTCATGTAGGCGTTTGATGTATACGGCACATCCCCGAACACTTCGAACGCCTAGTATAGGCGCTCCATGTCCACATTAGGCGCTCCATGTAGCGTTCGAAGTATACTGGAAGTCTTTTTGACCCTTTAGGCGCCCTATGTATGTGTAGTAACTTTATACACTTCTTTTGAACATAAAATGCAAGGGTATTTGAGGTGTAATTGAGGTGTAGATGGTAAGTTTGACCAAATAAGAATAAGATTGAATCCCAAGTGAATTAGTGAGACGAACGGACTTGGAAAGATACGAACATGGAGTGTTGAGGTGCAAGATCGCATACTTGATATGTAAGATGTGTGTGTGTGTGTTATGTGTTTGATACGAAGTTACATGTGCATCCTGCATCATGACATGGGCACTTGCATTTGATTTGAGAATTGATTTGTGAAAGAACATGTGTTTACAAGAAAAGTTTAAAGTTTTCGAAAGACAAAATGGCTGCTGGTTGATCGCAGGGTATAAAAGTCACGCCTGCAGAAGCAGGGTATAAAAGCGTGACATGTGAATCAACAGCAGGGTATAAAATATTTTATGGGGCCGTGGACCTATCAGCGCGGATATATGATGTATGTAATGGGGCCATGGACCTTTCAGCACGGGGTATAAAGTTATATGTTATGGGGCCGTGGACCTTTCAGCACGGGGTATGAAGTTCTGTTTGCTGTGGACTGATCACCCACAGGGTATAAAGTTCTGCTACGCGAAGAATATGATAAGAACAGTTATGAAATGCTTTGTGAAATGACACGCATGACATGTTTTTGAAAGAAGACATATGCATGGGTGTTGTGTGTGGTTTAAAAGAAGTACATGCATCATGATACACGAAGCATAAGACTTGACATGCAAGTAATGTGATTAGTCTATGTCTTATTTATGTGATATGTTGTTTAATACATGATTATTTTCGTATCCACATGTCCTTTATGTGATTTATCTGTTTTGAGGAATTCTTATAAAGATGTTATTTGCTAACCCGGGCACCTTATTTTGGGCAATGACTTGTACACTGGTGACTCGTCGTGTGTGATCCCGTAAGGTGTATAGACGGGTTACTTGCTAGCGATATTTTCGCTAAGAACAGATACTGTATTCCTTTTTCAGGTGAGCCGGAATATGAGATGATATTTATCGAAGACGATGACGAGTGGGCTCAATGGGATGACGGGCATGGAAATAGATAGATGCTTGATTACTCTCTTTAAGTTTGGAAACTCAATGCTTATTGTGTTGTTCTGGAACTTATGTTAGCTAGACGAACAAACACCTTTTAATTCCGCTGTACTTTCTAGTTACATTATTGATGGTGAAATTTTAAATTTAGCAACGTTTCCGCTGATTTATCTTACGTCATGGATGATGTACGCTTGATCTGCTTTGACGCTTCGTAGTTCTCATAGTAGACTACGACGGGTGCACTGGTTCCGTTGACAGTTTCGGGCCGGGGCGCTACAAGCCGTTGATACGTCGTCTTGCGACCGTGCCAACAGATGTACATGCATACCAATTAACTTATGGAGACTTCTCTACTAGCATCGGTGATCTTGCTGAGGAAACATTCACATTCTCATCAAGCAATGGAAAGAAAGTTTCATTTCCAAATATCACATTTGGTTGCGGCCATCAGAATGCAGGCACTTTCAACGAGACTTCCTAGGGGATCATCGGCCTTGGTGGTGGTTCCCTTTCTATTGTCAACCAATTTAGTTCAACAGTACCAAAAAGTTTCTCGTACTGTTTGGTCCCCATTGACAAATCTGTACCGAGTATCATCAGTTTTGGAATTGACCCAGTGTCTCCAGGTCCTGGTAAAGTAACGACCTCACTGATCAAACAAACACCTGACACGTTCTATTTTCTCACTCTAGAAGCAGTTTCAGTGAAATTCAGGTCGTGAAAGTGAAAAGTTTTACCTGAAAAAACTTCCAGGCTCTTTTGAAGACAATATAATCATTGATTCTGGGACAACATTAACCTTTATTCATCAAGAATTACACGAAGGTTTGCAATCAAGATTGGAAAAGGTCATCAAAGCAGAACCTTCTCGTGATCCAAGTGGGACTTTTGGACTTTGCGCTATAATAGTGCTAACAAAAACCTCAATTTTCCCAATATTGTTTTCCATTTTGAAGGTGCTGATGTTGTGCTGCCTCCATTGAACACTTTTCTTAAAGTTAGTGCAGGTTTGGTTTGCTTGACGATTGTCCCAGCGGAGGATACTTCCATTTTTGGAAATCGTTCTCAGATGAATTTCCTCATAGAGTATGATGTTGAGAGTTCGAAGCTTTCTTTCTTGCCAACTTATTGCACCAAGGCTAAATAGGGTTAGCGAAGATGATTTCGATTATTAAAAAAATGTAATTTTGTTTTCTTGGAATTGTCTTCTTCTATTATTTTTTGTCTCATAAGTTGGATATCAATTGAAAGTTGGGTTATTTTTCTTTAGTGTATGTGTCCTAGGCCATGATTTGGATGTTTATGTTATACATTTATTATTAATAAAGAGGCTTTATTGTTGGTTAGTATGTTACACAGTTATGATATATGTCCTTGGTTCATTATTGTTACAGATATATAATAATTTATAACCAGTATGAGTATTGATTTGATAATCATGAGATGATTATGTGTATGGTGATACGAATCAATCTCATAGATAATTGTTAGAGAACAGTGTATTGGATAGACCCATCATGAGATTACTACATGGATTAGCGTCATAAGTAAATCTCACGATAGTCATGTTTTAATCCTTAGACTTGAGATTGTCATAGTTTCCACCATAAGGACTATTATATTTTAACATGATCTAACGTTATCCGTAACTGGATAATAATAAAGGTCATGATTGAGTATGATAGAAATTATGTAGAGGATATTGAACAATCAAGATAGAATTTGTCCCTCTCTTTTGAGAGAGATATCTTTGGGCCACTCGATTAGTGAGACTGTGAAATGCATGACCCTGCTCAAATGAATTGATAATGTGATCAATATCATTTGTTTTATCAGTCTACTTGGAGACACAGCAAAAGGGTATATTGGCTGCTATTAGACGTAACGACCTAGTCTGGGACAGGGTATCTATGACATATTTGACTATTGGGGGATCAATTCGTAAGACTTGCGGTATAAGTGACTTGTAAGAAAAGTGCTATAGCCATCGCATTGAAAATTGTTTGGATTTGATATTGTACCGAGTTGGATTCGGATATTGGACACTGAGATTCATACCAATTTGGAACCGAATATCGAGATTTGATTTGGATTTGAATATTAAAATTTGTATCGCATCGAAAATTGCAATTATTGGATTTGGAAATCGAAAAATTGGATTTTGACTTTGCATCGCATCAATTTGGATTTGCATCATCAGATTTTGATTGTGACTAACTTTGATTGACTATGTGTGGATATTCGACTTCGTTGGTATTGGTGACTTGATTGATTGTGCTATCGTAAGGATATAATAGTAATTTTATTTTCGAGCTAATAAATTGTTATCTTCGATATTGTTTAATTATTTAATTACCCTTATTTTTCCGTGTATGATCCCATATTAGATATAGGAAGGATACTCGATGAGCGATGTTTTATATCTCATTCTATACTTTATTGTCGCTTTGTAGATATTTAGGGGTATGATATGAGGTTCGTCGAGGACGATTCTGAATAGGGATATTGACGATTAAGGATTTGCTGGGCTTATTTGTTATGGGATTATTCCGAGACCTGTATTTCGTGGATTAAGATTTGTTATCTTGAGACGTTAGAAATATTTTTGTTAAGTTTCGATTTATTTACTGTAATTAGGATTTTTGTCTAGACTTGTATATATTAACAATGTATGATCATTGATGAATTTTAATCTTATGACTTCCGCTAACATCATTTAATGTCACTTTGTTGACGTGTAATTGATTTATATCGACGCATTGTATTTCTATTAGCAAAATACGACGAGTGAACCGTTTCGAGTACTAATGCTCGGGACAGGTCGCTACACCTATGATCACGAAGTTTATCGTGCTCCTGTGTTTAAAAACTATGGTTACAATGCTTAAACACAGGATCACGATATTCAAACTTCATGCTCGCAGGGTACCTAATCTGAAAATATACTGATCACAATGCTTAGACACTATGATCGTAGTGTAGCTAATTAGCACTATAAAATAATATCATTCATCCAAGGGTCATCGTCATCACAGTGTCCTACTCACGTGATCATTATGATTCCAGTGCATAGTATACCATCCTGGTGGTGTATGGTTAAACCAACAGTACACCATGTGTTGGGTGCAGCAATTGTCCCGTGACGCATAGGCCGTATGAGCCAAGTCAAAGTCGAATGACGTGGGCGTTTGTGTGTGCTGAATGCACTATAAGACTAGGGTATGCGCATCTCCTATCACCAATTGGTTTTGGAAGATTTGGTAGCACCTGAGGTCCTACAAGTGGTATCAGAGCGCAGGCACACTCAAGACTAGAAGATATAACAATCTTTGTGCCATTAGCCAGAAAACCGAGTAAGAAGGTATATCAAGCCAAAGGCCTCCACATTTTGATAATGAGATAAATTCGGATTCGGATTCGGATTCTGAACTATCTTATAATGATTTGTATGCTGAATATCTTGAATTACATAAGTTTGCTAAGACTCTTGCAAAAGAAAAGGAACGCTTAATTGAAGACAAAAAATTGTTAGAATCCTTTAACACAAATCTTGTTCTCAATTAAACGATTCAAAAGAAGAATCGTCTTGCAAAACTAATGCATTGAAATCAGAGGTCTCATCATTAACGACACAAAATAATGAAACGAAATCCGAGATTTCAAATTTCAAATCAAGGAATGCTGACTTAGAAAAATGACAAAACAGTTTGACACGGGTACAAACATGCTAGATCGCATCATCTCTTCACAAAAGCATGATAACGACAAAACCGGATTAGGATACGTTAAGAAAAACGAGACGTAAAATAAATCAACCAAATTCATTCTATCTTCGTCTAAGGAAACACATGCATTCAAGACAAATGTGGCGCCTAAAAGGACGCCTAGATCACCTTCTACTTCATCTCATCGTGCTTCTTCTTCATATCATACAAGATATAATTATGTGCTACATAAATATGAAAAGAAACCATTGATGCATACACGACATTCATATAACATAAATGCATCTAGATCACGCACCATGCAGACTAATACAAAGGCATATAAAAAACGAAAATCATACCATGTGCATGATGGCATTCTCGGCCAAAGGCCAAATGGATTTGCATCAAACATCTATTACATTGCTTATTCATCTTTTTTCTTACCTTTTGGAAGACCTAGAAAGATCACCCAAGTTTGGGTACCAAAAGGTACATTTGCAAAGGGTTGAGTAAATAACCTTTGAAAACGCACTTGAAATACATGATTTTTGTTGATATACTATAAACTGCTATTTCTTTCTTACATGTACTTTTGATATTATTTACAAAATAAAAGGAGAGAGAGATGCATAATTTAAGGGGGAGAGAGAGCATGATTGCATAATGTAAGGGGGAGATAACGATGATATAAAATTTGAATTTGAGCATATTTGGAGGGGGATCGATCATATTTAAATCATGAACCAATGTTATTTTGTAAATCATCAAAAAGAGGAGATTGTTGAAAAAAGTGTTTGAATGGTTTACAAATGCATTATTTAAATAGTACGAGTTTACGAAATGCATGACGAAATTAATACTTGACACGTTTTTGTGATATACATGCCTCATATGCTTTATATATATTGATGCCGTACTAACAAGCCATGAAGCGTTAAAGCTTACATCATATGTCAAACAAAGGTTGTCTTTGAACTATTTTCAGGTGCCACAATTAATGAACTAAACTAGTTCATTAAGTAAAGTACTTAAGTTAATGAACTAACTAGTTCATTAAATGGAGACATGAAAAACTTTAATGGCAACAAATTGAAAATGGAAAGTCTCCTCATTCATTTCATCTACATGCTATTTATACATATTATATATATTTTTTTATATTTTTGCTAAAAAGGCACAATACACATATATTCTGACGTACTACCGGCACGTTAGATATATTACAAACGTACGTCAACGTCACACCACTATATACACCTTATATTTATGAGTATATTCAGGTGTTATATCATATGATATAAGTCATGGTGATGGCAAAATTATAACGACACATTACAAGGTTATAAACCGAAAATTGTCGTATCGGATGACTAACGAAACTTCGCCAATGTGTCACGTACTTGCCATATAAAGATGGCCAGCCCATATACTTCAAAAATAGCCAAAAATTGCGTGGCTCACATGTTCAAATCAGCCACTAAATCATTCCATATTGACACACACAAATCGCCCACAATTTAGGTCAACTTGTGGAATTTCAAATTTAATTTTTTTAGCACATGGGGGAGCCTCTCAAATCAGTCATTAGAGCTGAATATATACTTTATTTTGTGTACATTAAGTGTGACATAATATATATGACATGTGCAAAAAGTTTAAATTTAATCGGAGAAAAATCGTGCAATCGACGGAAGTCGAAAATTCGGTTTTCTAAGAACACAACACATAGAACGTTTTTTTGGCATGAGTTATAACATGTATCCAGACACTTTTTACACATTCAAGACATGTTAAAGTGTTCTAGAAATTTCATATTAGGGCTGATTGCAATTTACCATATATGTGTAAATATTGTGCATTATTTGACAAAGCTTACGAAAATGAAATTCAGCATATGTACAAGACACTCCACACGCCATTTGCAGCCTTGATGGAGCCTATGTGGAGCTTAGTTGACATCTTAATTGGTGAAGAATATGCCACACAAAGTTAGTGACATAAAAGAGGAAACTACACAAGGTAACAATTCAAAAGAGTTCAAATTAGACACATGCTGAAAATTTCAGCATGTGCTACTATAGGGTGGCCGATTTTCTTGTCTTGATGGTGCTCAATTTGCTTCCCAAAATTGAAGGGATTGAATGATGATTGTTTGGTAACATTTTGAATTCTTTTTGGCACATGTTTTGTAAGTTATTTTCAGATTTTACAGCTCATTAAAATGATGACAAGTTGGACCAATCATCAAGTGCCAAGTAAGCAAGCCAAGTCATCCCTCCAATCATAATGTGCCAAGTGAGCAAGATAGTGTCATATCTACACAAGACAATCTTCCAAGGGCATTAAAGAGATTTCTCAAGAGTGGAAGACACCCTAAGGGGGACGGCCAAGGATGATTAAAAAGAAGAAGTTAGTGCAAAGTGGTATCAGGGCCAAGGTCACGGGTTCGATTCCCAGCGGGAGCAATTGCTGAGGGGGAGATTGTTGGGTGCATCAATTGTCCAGTGGCGCGTAGACTGTGTAAACCAAGTCACAGTCGAATGCCGTGGACGCTTGTGTGTTCTGAATGCACTATAAGGCTAGAGTATGCGTATCTCGTATCACCAATTGGTTTTGGGAGAGTTGGTAGCGCCTGAGGTCCTACACCATGATTATAGAGCAAACGTCGTGTCTGGACCACAAACTATTTTGTCTTGTCTGCGATTCAGAGGATTTTTAGAAAAATAGTATAATATTGTAACACGACACAAAAGTATTTCAGCGCCTCGACCAAAGAAATTATGGAGAGAGACAATAAATAAGGATAAGAGTCATATGACAATTGAGGGGCATATGGTTCGTGATAGACCATAGTAAAGACAGTTAATTCATATAGGCAATGTCATACAGAGCATATAAGAATTAAGTGAGAATTTTAGATACTTAGTCCGAAATCACGGTTCAAATCATATGATAATTCGGAAGAAAAAAACGTATTCTAAAGGCGTCTATTATGCATTAGTTACTAGGAGAAACAAAAGGGGTGTATGATTTATGGTACAACTAAAAAAACAATAATAAAAGTAAATAAACACAGAAATGATTGATCTATATAACAGAATCCTACATAGTAGAAAAAAAGGTTTGAGTGTTGTTTGTTTGTTGTTATTTATGCACTGGAGCAAGTATCCTAGCACTTAGTATGTTATACTCTTTGCAGCAGGTTTTCTCCTATTTCCTTTAAATACCATTGTAAAGAATTGGAAGAAGATAGAAATAACGAATGTAGTTTCGCAGCTTCATTGCCGCCTTCATCTTCTTTAATTTTCTTGGCTTCAATGGTATGTACCTCGGCCTTTATCAAATCATAGTCATACCCTAACATTTTCTTGAACCATGAATCTTTCTCGTATATAATTTCCACGTAACAAGATAATCATAATGTTAGAGGATTGCGAAATTGGAGACATATGTGCAGTATGAGGTCACTCTCTGAAACATTCTTCAATTTTCATGTAGAACAGAAACACTATAGTCTAGGCCAATAATTTCCACACAACTATGTCTCGCTTCAAAAGCATCCCCCAATAATCTACTGTGAAATAATTTGTAGTATGACGTTATGATGTTAAGAAACGATCATTTTATACTAAAAAAATCCTAAGCCTTCACTGTTGAGCTGCAACACGTGCTTCATTCGTCCGAGTTGACTAAGTCTAGTTTTAGTGTTTTGTTTATTAGTAAGAAAATAAATAAGCAGGCTGTTAAGTGGTTCCTAGTTTGTAGGAAAAAGGTTGTAGTTGGATAAGTGGTGGTAGTGCTTCCTAGTTTTTCGGTTTTCTGTTAGTATTGGAAGGCTAGTTTAAGGTGTGTTTGTCGAATGAAGAAGTGTGTGGCTTTTCTGTTAAAAACGTCTTTGCCCTGCTTATCTCAGAAGTTGTTTTTGCTTTGTTTTTCAATTACTCTTTTGTTTCAACATTTGGTATCAGAGCCTGGGGAACCGTACGGACTAATCCTAGTAAACTACTACATCCAAAATGAGTGAGTTACAGGTTGTTGGAGGCATTAAAAAATTGAACAACCAGAACTATAATACATGGTCCACTTGTATGATTTCATACTTGCAAGTACAAGACTTGTGGGAGGTAGTTAATGAAAGTGAAGTCGTCCCACCTGAAGCAGAAGACAGTAATGGAGCTTTGAGGAAGTGGAAGATCAAAGCAGGCAAGGCAATGTTTGCTCTCAAGACAACTGTGGAAGAAGAGGTGCTTGAGCACATACGTGATGCTAACACTCCAAAGGCTGCTTGGGATGAGTTTGCGAAACTGTTCTCAAAGAAAAATGATGCCAGGCTGCAGCTGCTTGAGAGTGATCTGTTATCAGTCTCTCAAGGTGATTTATCAATCGCACAGTACTTTCATAAAGTGAAGTCATTATGTCGGGAGATCAGTGACTTGGATCCTAAGGCTCCAATAGGAGATGCTAGAACTAAGAGGATCATCATCCATGGCTTGAAGCCAGAATTCAGGGGCTTTGTAGCAGCAGTACAAGGATGGCCTAACCAGCCTTCACTTGTAGAGTTTGAGAATTTGCTAGCAGGCCAAGAAGCTTTAGCCATGCAGATGAATGGGCTGTCCCTGAAGAGTGATGAGCAAGCGATGTTTGTCAGCAGAGGCAATTGGAATCCTAGGCAATCAGTTGCTGGTGGTTCAAAACAGAAGGAGAATGACAAGAAAAAGTTCTTTGACAGAGATGAATCCCCTAAAGCAGGAAGCAGTAATAAACGATTTGGAGGAAAATGCTTCAACTGTGGTCAGAAAGGGCATCGTGCCAAGGACTGCTGGTCTAAGAAAAAGAATGTTGAAGGCAATACTGCAACTTTTCAAGCTGAGGAAGAGTGGGATGCAGAAGCTCTGTTAGCTGTAGAAGAAGAAGAGGTCACAGCACGCAAGGAGCATGCCTTGTCAATAGATGAAGCAAATCAGGTGAACTATGAGCAAGATTGGATCGTGGACTCCGGATGTTCCAATCATATGACCGGTGACAAAGAAAAACTTCAAGATGTCTCAGAATATAAAGGAAAACGTGTTGTAGTAACAGCAAACAACACAAGGCTACCAATTGCCCATGTTGGAAATTCAAAGATCTCTCTCAGTCACAGCAAAAATGAGGTACCCCTTGAAAATGTTTATCATGTTCCAGGAATGAAGAAGAATTTGCTGTCAGTACCCCAGCTCACAGCATCTGGCCGCCATGTAGTATTTGGACCACATGATGTGAAAGTGTATGAAACACTGGAAATCAAAGATACACCACTGATGCAAGGAAAGAAATTGGATGCAGTGTACGTGATGTCAGCTGAGATGGCATATATAGACAAGACAAAGAAGAGTGAGACTGGAGATCTATGGCATATGAGGCTAAGTCATGTAAGTTACTCTAAACTGGACCTAATTATGAAAAGATCCATGCTTAGAGGACTGCCTAAGTTCCCAGTTAGAACAGATGCAGTGTGTGCTGGTTGCCAATATGGCAAAGCACATCAACTGCCATTTGCAGAGTCTAAATACAAGGCCAAATCACCTCTAGAACTGGTACATTCCGATGTCTTTGGACCAGTTAAGAAGCCATCACTCAAAGAAATGAAATACATGGTCACCTTTATTGATGATTTTTCAAGGTATGTTTGGGTGTACTTCATGAAGGAGAAGTCAGAAGTTTACAGCAAGCTCAAGCAGTTTAAAGAAGAAGCTGAGACAATGACAAATGAAAGAGTACGTTGCCTATGCACGGATAACGGCGGTGAATATCTTTCAAAGGAGTTCAATGAGTTTTTGAGCAAGCACAAGATAAAAAGGCAGCTTACATGTTCATATACACCACAACATAATGGTGTATCTGAACGCAAAAACAGACACTTAGCTGAAGCTTGCAGGAGCATGCTATTTGGGAAGAACGTGCCAGGAAGCTACAGGGCTGAGGCCATGAGAACAGCCGCATTTGTCATAAACAGACTTCCTCAACAGAGATTAGCATTCAAGACACCATATGAGAAGTTGTTTAGCATCACTCCATCTGTAATTTTTTTTAAAGTCTTCGGCTGTGTGTGTTATGTATTTGTTCCAGACCACTTAAGGACCAAGATGGAGCAAAAGGCAGTCAAATGTATCTTCATTGGATATGATGATCAAAAGAAAGGCTGGAGATGCTGTGACCCGACAACTGGTAGGTGTTATGTATCAAGGAATGTCGTGTTCGATGAAGCTTCATCATGGTGGATTGAAAATAAAGAGACAACAAGCCATAAGGAACCTGGAGACAAGAGTCAGCCTTCACAAGTACATTTGAAGGTTGATGAAGTCGAAGAACCAAAAGAAACTGATGGTGATCTGTGGCATAACAGTATGCACCAACCATCAGGGACTGAGACATCAAGTGGACTTAGAAGATCAACACGCGTTAGAAAACAGAATCCCAAGTATGCCAATGCAGCAATTGTGGAAGAAAGTGACGTTTATGAACCAGTCACATATGAAGAGGCTGTGGTTAATCCTTAATGGATCAAGGCTATGGAAGAAGAGCTCATGGCACTAGAGAAGAACCAGACTTGGGACCTTGTACCCAAACCTAAGGATGCTAAACCTATCTCTTGCAAATGGGTATTTAAATTAAAGAGGAAAGCTGATGGTTCAATCGAAAGATTTAAAGCAAGACTTGTGGCACGAGGATTCTCACAGCAGTACGGTCTAGATTACGATGAAACATTCAGCCCAGTGGCAAAACTGTCAACTGTACGTGTTCTCATAGCACTAGCAGCAAGAGAAGGATGGCAGCTGTGGCAAATGGACGTCAAGAACGCTTTCCTTCATGGAGAATTAGATCATGAGATTTATATGGATCAACCTATTGGTTTTGAGAATCAAGAGCATCCTGAATATGTGTGCAAATTGAGAAAGGCTCTTTATGGTTTAAAGCAAGCCCCACGTGCGTGGTACGGGAAGATAGCGGAGTTTCTCACGTTCTGTGGCTATGTAATGGCTATCTCAGATCCTAGTCTGTTTATCAAACATGTAGGAGACAAATTAGCTGTTGTGTTGATATATGTTGATGATTTGATATTCACCGGTAATACTACAGAAAAAATAGTGCAGGTGAAAAGAAACTTAGCAGTAAGGTTTCAGATGAAAGAACTAGGACAACTGAAGTATTTCCTTGGTTTACAAGTTGATCAAACTAGTCAAGGAATAGTTCTCCATCAGCGAAAGTATGCTGCAGATGTGCTCAAGAAATTTGGAATGTTCTTCTGTAAGACTGTTACCTCACCTATGGAACCACATACGAGACTAAGTAAATTCGAAGGCAAAGAACTAGATGATGCTGTAATGTACAGGAAAATAGTTGGAGGCCTGATCTATCTAACATTAACAAGACCAGATTTGTCTTATGCCGTTGGGATGGTGAGCAGACATATGCAATCACCTAGAAAGCCTCACTTGGAGGCTGTGCGACGCATCCTTAGGTATGTCAGGGGAACAATCGACTATGGCATTGTATACCAGAGAAGTTCTGAGAACAAGCTAGTTGGGTACTGTGATGCAGACTATGCAGGAGATTATGACACTCGTAGGTCTACTACGGGATATGTCTTTATGCTAGGAGATGGACCAGTGGCTTGGTGTAGCAAAAGGCAACCTACAGTGTCTCTATCAACCACGGAGGCTGAGTATCGTGCAGCAGCAATGGCTGCGCAAGAATGCACGTGGCTTATTCAGCTACTCAAGGATTTGCATCAGTTAATTATGCAGTTCCTATGTACTGTGATAAATTGTCTACTATTCAACTAGCTGAAAATCCTATGTTCCATGCAAGAACAAAACACGTAGAGGTGCATTATCACTTCATTAGAGAGAAGGTGCTGCGTGAAGAGATTGATCTTGAGCATGTCAACACTGAGCAGCAAATTGCGGATGTATTTACGAAGGGGTTTAATGGCAACAAACTGATGTGTTTTTGCAAGAAGCTCAGCATGATCCAAGTGGCTGAAGCAAGTGTTGAGGGGGAGTGTTGAGCTGCAACACGTGCTTCATTCGTCCGAGTTGACTAAGTCTAGTTTTAGTGTTTTGTTTATTAGTCAGAAAATAAATAAGCAGGCTGTTAAGTGGTTCCTAGTTTGTAGGAAAAAGGTTGTAGTTGGATAAGTGGTGGTAGTGCTTCCTAGTTTTTCGGTTTTCTGTTAGTATTGGCAGGCTAGTTTAAGGTGTGTTTGTCGAATGAAGAAGTGTGTGGCTTTTCTGTTAAAAACGTCTTTTGCCCTGCTTACCTCAGAAGTTGTTTTTGCTTTGTTTTTCAATTACTCTTTTGTTTCAACATTCACAAATTTCTCATAGCTGCTAAACAACATTACCCCATTAACTTAGAGGCTCCCGTCCATGGCAGGATATGAGAGGTCAGATGTACGCAACCATATTCATGTGTTATAAACACATATGTTGTTTCCGGATGATCCATAATGAAAATTGCGTCAAGCTGTGTCAATCAACTGGTACTTCACAATATAAGAATCGTAGCCAATTTAGTCCAGGAAGAGTGTGTCATTGACTCAAAAATGGAAACCTTCTCATAGCTGCTAAAGGTTAACAGAAATGGTGAACCGAATTGATTATCACTTCTAAGAGGATACGGGAAAAACAGTGAAGATGGAGTTCACAATGCTACCAGACAATTGCGCACATGCATAAGCTATGCATCGTACCCTACATAAATAAACATACCAGGATAATTTTTCTCAACACTTGAATAAAGCTTCTTGTGATCTCAGATACAATTTACTTACACATGCATCAACTCCTAAGATTCCAGTTACACAGTGACAGGCAAGTGTTCCCATTAATTGGAAGAATGTTAATTCACATTAGAAATTCCACACGTAACACTGATATATAATGAATTAGATGCAAGCTAGGCTCCTCCTAAAATGTGTCAGTACTACAAAGACTTCATGGAGGAACAATATACCAATTAATCGATCTTTCTTAACCTTTTGTTAGAAAATTAGAAGGGAACCTCTCTCGTCACGATGTGTTCTTCTTAGAACGTAGTAGATTGTCAGCAATCTCATCGTGTGATGAGTTTCTCCTGCAAGGAATCTGGTACCTTGATAGGGGAAGAAGGTTCTGATTGAGAAAAGACGATGAGTATCTGCATAAGGATGATCACGATGACCACGAAAAATGCACAAAACACCATCTCTCCCCATGAGAAAGGGAACCGTTGAAAAAATTTGATGGCACCAAAGATAATGAGGACTGACCAACAAATGACAACCTGCAGATTTACAAGATCATGCAAGCAAGGTAAACATTTTGTTGAGGATAAATTGGAGACGCACATAAAAACATACACACACTCATACCAGCAAAGATTTAATGGGTCTCCCAATATCAAAGCACGTCTTGCTGCCAAATGTGTCCTTGGCGAGATGTCGCTCCAACAAAGCATCCTGGACATTCAACAACATAAGAGATGGTTCTTGCATGCAACAATGATGTGGCAATGAACGACAAATAAGAAGTTACATAAGGCAACATCTGGTTCACAACCAGGCAGTCCTTCACGAGCAAGTCATGCATGATAATTACTACTGTCCTTGATCTGGATATACAACACGAATGCTCCCAACTATAGAATGGCTTTGCCTATTGCAGGGAACCGCAGAGGATAATTCTAATTTCATGCCACCAAAAGACTCGGACTCCACATTTTACACATAGTCAATATTATGTTGGAACAAGTATGAAGAAAAGAACCAAATGAAGTCACTATTGCAGGGAGACGGAACAAAATCCTCAATGTCCTTCTCATGTACCTTAGTTACAAAAATGTCTTTACACCACTGTGCAATACCACTGGCAGTTTCGGGCAATTCTGCAATCAAATGCCGCTCAATGTGCACATGTACCTAAAGGAAAAAAAATAAGCGTCAAGCAAGGTCCATCAGAATCATCTCTCATGATAAAAGAAAAATCATGCCCATTTTTCATATACATGTCTGGATTTTACAGCTTAGAGCAAGTGTTTGCAACTTTGTTTTACTATGTACATCATGAAATTAGAAAGGTTATATGTTTAGCATTGTACACATATAAAAACCTGCAGAATAATTAAAATTGCAAAGTACATTTTGCATGTCAATGTAAATCTAAATGGCACATTAATCTGGTTTTCAGAAAGGAACTTAACAGAAGAAAAACCAAAGAGCAAAGCTATAACAACTGGTAAGAGTTTTGTAACTCGTGGTGCAATCAATAAAACGCAGTCAGAACATCCAGTAAAAGACATTCTCTTCTAAAACAGGCACACGGTTAGGTGTTTGTAGTGTATGGATAGCAAGAAAGACAGTAGTTTTTGGAATTTAAAGTCAATTTTTCTTGGTTCGCATTCATATTCAGAATACTTAGTTTTCTCCAAGAATTCAAGTGGGTAGAAGTGTATTTCTCCAGTTACGGCGTTAATTTCTATTTAAGATGGTGAATAACACAGCATCAGAGAAGAAATCATAGGAAGAAATCTCATCTCTTTGTCACACAATTTGTGAAAAAAGTGCTCATCGGGCTTTACACTGGCAGCACTATAAGAAAGCATGGTTGGCATAAATTTTGAACCATCAGCTAAAGCATGCCTGTGTACAAACTATGCTCCTAGACAACCTGACTTTTAAGGTAATTTGGCAATTTCCTCGACTAAGGTAGAAAAAACTAAAGACATCTCATTGATGGAGTATATTCTCCCTCGGGATTTATTCCAGTAGATGGGAATTCATCATCAGGAAGAAAACATTTTCAAAATGGTGATGTACACACGTATGAATCTAACATAAAACAAGTATTCCGTAAGTAAATTGAGTTGCTCCAGTATGCTGTTTGAAAAGGAAACCAAAAGATCCGCTGTTTGAGAAGTAAATAAAAGATAACATAGTACATTAGCCTTTTTGTGCAGGCACGTGAATAAATCAGCATCCCGGTAGCTAATGTGATTTCACCATATATGATCCGTTAGTACAAAAGTTAGAGTTGCTTGCTTACCACAGAAGATTGACCTCTGAAGATCCTCAACATCGTAGGCTGAGGTTCATTTTTGGGGATTGCAACTGTTATATTGTAAATAGCTGGAACAAAGGAGCGCAATTGAGTCACAGCTGAAACAAATCCCTGCCAATATACACAAAGTAGAAGATCCTCAAGTTGCATGTATATTGGTTTTGGCTCTCTCAAACGAGAACACTTCAACATGATAAATAATCAGATAACTACGGCCTCAAAATATAGGAACATTGGTCCTTCATTTAGTATTCTTCTGTTAAAATTTTCCAGATATCATGGAGACTTCACCTAGTTTCAGAAGGTATACCATTAAGTAATTTTACCATAGTACAACATGAAAATAAAAAGCAAAAAGTGAAAGAGAAAACAAGCAAAAGAAACGGCCAAACCAAACAATCATAAAAGGTCCAGACTATAGAAATGCAGCGTAAATACAATATACATAGAGTAGAAATACACCATGTATACGGTAGAACACACATGTAAATACATACATATATACATATAATATAATCAGGTATAGGATATATACTTAGATAATGATGGCTAATGATTGTTTAGGAAGTTAAGTTGTGCGCTGAAATGTAGCCGTTGGAGATACTGTTACTAGCCGTTAATGGCTTCTCCTTGGTTTCTATATAAGGAGTCTTTCTTGTACATAAAGATTAAGTCTGAATAAACTAACATTCAGCCTCCAATTTGTTCTAGTTTTCTACATGGTATCAGAGCCATGAACATCCTAGAAGAAGAAGCTGCTACCTGTGAAGAAGACATACCATGTTGATGGTTCAAATGCTTCCACTTGTTGCCGTGCGGATTATCTGGAAAAGAGATGATCCAATGACGACAAAGATGAAAAATTCAAGCAAAATAGGACCAACAGGGTAGCTGCTTCCCTTTACAGTAGTTTCTGGAACAGCTCCTCTCTTGGCGACCAAAAAATCCCTGCCTCAACTTCTTCTTCTAGGCAACTCTTCAAGGGCCAGTGTAAACGCACAGGTATCCTCTGTGACTTCTCTATTGATATCTTCAAAACCTCGTAGCTTCTTCTTCTCAGGAAAATGGCAAACAAAAAAAAATATCATTAATTCATATCAAGGCCATAGAGCCTCAAATGTTTCAAAGGCCATAGAGCCATAAATTCTTCAAGGCCATAGAGCCTCAAATGTTTCAAAGGCCATAGAGCCATAAATTCTTCAAGGCCATAGAGCCTCAAATATTTCAAAGGCCATAGAGCCATAAATTCTTCAAGGCCATAGAGCATATTCTTCTTTTAATAAGCCACAGAGCCTTGGCCAAGAGCCAGAAAAATCAAGGAAATTTCAAAAGTCACATAACCTTGGCTATAAAGCCGTGAAAAAAATTCAAAGAGGTAATATAGCCTCCAAGAGACCATCGAGTCTTGAATTAGTTCATGAAGTCAAACAGCTTCCAAGACTGTTCACTATTTTTCAAAGACCATTATGTCTATAAACTTCAAGAGGCTATGAAGAGCCTTGGCTTAGTGCCGGAATCTTTTTCATGAGGCTATGAAGAGCATTAGTATAAGGCTGAAATCTTTTCTTGAATAGGCCAACAAGAGCCTCGGCTATAAAGTGATTTTTGGTAGCTGAAATCTTGGATAAAACCAAAATTTACTCCAGGATGACATCGAAAGAAAGATGTAAATTTTCTTCAATATTTCTACGAATGGACATAAATTTCAAGGGCATTGAGCCGTCTTCAAGGCTGTTGAGCCGTAAAGCCAGAGAACCACCAGAAACTCAGAAGCAGAATTACTTCAATTTCAATCCCAGAAAGGGTTCCTCTTTTCTCATCCGTTCCTCTTTGAAACATCCCAAGGGCGCATACTCCTTGTCTAGCACGACGACCAATTTCCCCATTGTGCTGCCTAATCCTACGCAGGTGTGGCTTGTGAATCTGAGCAAAGCGATAAGAGTAGATTGCAGAAGAAATAAGCATCTTTTTTTTCTAAGACTAAGACAGTATGTTGGTCAGTCCTTAAATTGTTGTCGAATATTGAAAGAGGGATCAGACGATAATGATAAATAACAAATAGAGAAAGGTAGAGGAGAAAATGAATAAATGACGGTAGAAGTAAAAGTGGAGAAATGATGGAAGTAGTAAGGAAGTATGTTTCCTTTAAGCAGGTTGGATTTTGTGAAGAAAAATTGATAAAGAATGAGTAAAAGTTGAGAAGGGTTGGGTTTCGTGAAATTGAAATTTGAAACACTGAGTACAAAATGGAAAAAACGATCCCCACCATCTTGGTAAAAGAAATCTCATATCAGCCTTTCACACCTTCCCACGTTGCTTTCCCTCTTCTGTCACTTCACCTTTTTTACGTGTCAAATTTTTCTTCTTTCCTCTGTATAGCACGTCGCTTTCCTTGGGTATATTTTCAGGAAAAAAATATATGCTTACTTATCTCCTACGTTCTAGAGGATTCGAGTGAGAGATACGAGTGACTGGCGTGTTACCCTTTTTTTGCCCAAAGTAGTTTACTTCTCAAAAATATTTTTTTTGGCTTTATACCTAATCGTTGCATAGAACGTGACTGGCCCCTTCTTGGACTTTGGTATTTTTTTGCACTTGTGTCCCATTGCATCTGAGAATATCACAAATAATTGCGAAAGTCTTTTGTGCCGGAGTTTTCAAACCAAAACGAAAAATGATGCTGGTCTCACCGGCGAAGAGCTGTCGGGAAAAGCTGGCCAATAATCTCTAAGAAATACTCAGATTAGCGATGACGAAGAATCCATGGTGACCTTCGTGATCAAATGTGTAGACAGTGGAATTGAGGAAGATGATATCGCAGCAGATGAAAAAAAATTGATACTCTTCTGAGTACTGCAAGCATGTGTGCTGACCCCAATTAAAAGTTATTTGTGACAATACAAAAGCTTCAGTGTTCATTTCTTCCGAGTGATGTGGGGATGACTCAAGAGTGGAGTGGCAACGGACATAGGTAATTTTTCTACAGTACTAACAAGGCGTAAGGTACATAAAATCATATGACTAGTAATGGTAAACTCTTCTACAGTTATTATTTCTGGCCTTCTAATATTTAATGACTATGCTTTGATTGAATTGTATTCCCAGGGATTTATTTAAACAATTTATATTGCTGATAGAAAGAACTTAGTTACTCTAATGACGTACTATTAAGAAATATATATTCTCTTGACCGGAAAAGACACAAGTTATGAGTCCTGTTTTTAGATAAGATCTTTAAAATGTTTGGATATTGTTGCAGATTATTCTTTAGAAGTTCTTTATTTTTATTTGGTGATGGTAAATACTAAAATCCTTCAAATTTTACAGCAAGTAAGCTTTATGTTTACTGAACCATGCTTTCAACTTATACTATGCCAAACAAATTGAGAACCTATCATGAAGGATCATTGTCCGATTTAACTAGCATTCATGGCCTGCAGTTCACCATTTTTTCTCGTCCATAATTTATGTTTAAATATATATTTGCATCCATGAACTTTTGGATTCTGTGTCATGAATGAAAAAAAAGAATGGATTCTATGTCATGACACCTTATTTTCTAGTGATTGTTGGGACATCGTTGTGGATAGACAGTTTACCTGAGTTGGTTTCTAACATAGAACATAGTAACTCAAAAATTGAATTCTAAGCTGGCTTTACTTGCCTTGGTCAGACAAAAATGTGTGCACTTGAATAGGCTTGTTGGGAACTTGAGATGAAATTTGGCATTATTATGGCACTAAATCATGAAATTACAGCGAATTTACAAAATCTGGAGGGTAGGACAAGAGAACTTCAGGATATTCCAATACCTAATGACTAGTCCCAGATAGTTCCAAAAGAAAATACTTTGTAAAGATCTTTTGATCGAGGATACAGATTAGTGCGATTCCCACTAGTGGTTGTGAACCTGACGTGAATCCTTGAGACTTCTTAGATGTAGAATCTTTGTAAAGAAAATAATTATAAAAATAAGAACGAGATGAGCTATAATAGACCTATAAGGATTAGAAAGGGAGTGAGGAATGTTTTAAGCATTTATGTTTCCAAATCTTCTCATTGTAACTGAGGATGATGTCCTTAGCAGGAAATATTTCAAGGCAATGAACACAAGTTAAGATGACTTAACAACATAATGGTTGACCAAGGACTGTTTCAATAATCTCAGTTGAACGTTAGGATGGAATTTTGTCCCATTAATTTGGAACAGGTGTCTGAGAACTAATTCTGTGACTTTTCTTCTAAAAACTTTGCTATTTCTGCTTTCTATCATTTCTAATGTACTATTATTAGGACAGGTGTTCTGTGATCACAAAATTATCATTGTCTTTGTTCACATTTTTTTTTCCTTCAAACTCTTTCAAATGCTTAATTCGAATTAGTTTTTACACAATAATTTGAGCGATGTTCTTTGTAAAAAAAAAATTAGTTAAAGCGATCAGGTTGAATATTTTCCTTGCTAACTATGGTCTTCACTAGAATTCTCTATCCTGTGTTGGTTAAGCTTTTAATGAAGTTGTCCAGTACGCTGGCTGGATTATTTATGCTTATGATATTCAGTTCCTCGAAACCTGTTGTTGTTGCTTCATTATTGACATTTTAGATTTCTTTTGGCTAGCTTGTACCTTTCTTAGTTCATTAAAATTAGTGATACTTTACTTTCTCAGCAACTCTTATTCTCATCCCAGGCAATATTTAGAATAGAAATTTACTAAAGCTATCAAGAAATTTCAGTTTGAATAAATCCATAGTAATCATATCTTATTATTAAATGCCTATTTGGAAAAACGCACTGATCTCACACTATCTTTAATATTTATTTGGTTAATTAATGAATAATTTCACTAATAAACATTTTAAGTCTGATTTAAGGTTTTTTTCAGGTATCTGAAGTTAGCACTAAGTTAAAGAATATCAGAGACAGAAGCATGCAAGTTTTTCATGGATAGAAGCTGAGGCTATCAAGATTACACATGTCGCGTCATCAAGCAATCAAAATGATGATATATTCATTGAGCCATTGACTACAAGAATATTTCAGACACTTGTTGTCAAGCTTGGTTGTATAGATATATACACCAAGCTTGAGGGGGAGTATAGAAATGCAGCGTAAATACAATATACATATAGTAGAAATACACCATGTATACGGTAGAACACACATGTAAATACATACATATATACATATAATATAATCAGGTATAGGATATATACTTAGATAATGATGGCTAATCATTGTTTAGGAAGTCAAGTTGTGCGCTGAAATGTAGCCGTTGGAGATACTGTTACTAGCCGTTAATGGCTTCTCCTTGGTTTCTATATAAGGAGTCTTTCTTGTACATAAAGATTAAGTCTGAATAAACTAACATTCAGCCTCCAATTTGTTCTAGTTTTCTACACAGACCAAGACCAAAACTCAAACACAAGCCAACAATTAAGCGTACTAATGGATTTCAATAATCCTATGGCGGGAAGAGTTATACAACTAAATAAAAATGAGAGTGCAACTGTAGGTGTTCTTTACACAAAGCAAAATATCATATCTTCGCAAATATAAGTATATAGGGTCCCAAACATATGAACAGGCCGTATCGATTGGTTTTATTTAGAAAAAGATACCATATAGTGCACCACATAAGAAAATTATCTTTTATCAGAGTCTCACCTTGGTCCGAGGTATCAAAACATTTCGTGGAACAGGCAACCCTGCTGATGCGGCATACTCTTGTGCAGCCAAAAGTTTTGCATGAGTAAAACGAGTTCCTTCTACGAAGAGGGCCAACCAGAAAGGTAGTGGAAAATCACTTAGACCTTGCAAACCTGACTGCAGCCCAGAACAGAAAGAGTATATCAATGAAGAAGGAAATTAGAACCAATCAGAGCTTAAACTCAAAAGAAGGTGAACAACTTACCACCAGAGTTTTCTCATCTTTAGTCCAGCTTCTTTCAAGGAATATATAGCCCCCAAACCACATTGACCAACCAATAACCTGACAAAGAACAAATCACTTAATTCCCAGATGATCATTGAGGGAGAAAGTACTTCTGTAGATCAGAGAAAATCTGTGGATAAGTACTTGGAGAGAAAGAGGTGCAGATAATTTTCTGATTCATTTTCTTATCACAAGTTACATGAAGAGCAGTTATTTCTTGCTAATTATTATAGGAATTGTAAGTAATAGATTGAAGATCTTATTGAACAAGAATCTGGTGTAGAAAAAATTTTATTTCTGTAAGCCTTAACTTCTTTCACTTTAGTTCTCTGCATATATACATACAAGAATGAAAAGCAAACCTCTCACGGTAACATAACCTATCAAATCACCTAGGAGGTGACTTCTCTATCTAACGGCTAGAAACTAATCTAACACAAAAGAATACATTGAATTTCAACACTCCCCCTCAAGCTTGGAATATATGTTAGTACACCCAAGCTTGGACAATAACCTATAAAAAATGTTAGATGGAATAGACTTAGTAAACATGTCAGCTAGCTGTTCTGAAGATGGAACATGTCGTAGGAGAAGAGTTTTATTCTCAAGTTTTTCACGAACAAAATGTCTATCAATTTCCACATGCTTTATTTTGTCGTGATGAATGGGATTCTCTACTATGTTAATTGTTGAAATGTTGTCACAATACACCATAATTTGAGATGTGATAGAATCCAAATGTAAATCCTTGAGTACTCTCTTGATCCATAGTCCTTCACAAATTCCAAGTGCCAAAGCACGAAGTTCTGCCTCAGCGCTACTCCTGGCCACTACTGCTTGCTTTTTTGCTTCTCCAAATAACTAGGTTGCCCCATACAAATGTACCATATCGTGTGGTTGACCTCATATCACTCTTAGATCCTCCCCAATTAGCATCAGTGAAGATTTGAATAGACCTATCTTCGTGTTTTCCAAAATATAGTCCCTGACCTGGAGCTCCTTTTAGATATCTCAAAATTCTCATAACATCTTGTAAATGAATATCAGTTGGAGCATAAACTGACTAACATAACTTACTGAATAACATATATCTGGACGGGTATGTGACAAATAAACAAGCTTACCGACGAGTTTCTGATAGGAATGAACATCAGCCAGTGGTGTTCCTTGTTGACTGGAGGAACCCCCAACTTCAAGTGGCGTAGTTGCTGATTTGCAACCTGACATACCAGTTTCTAACAACAAATCTAACACATATTTTCTTTGTAACATACTCATTCCACCTTTATTTCTTTCTACTTCCATTCCAAGGAAATACCTTAAGGTTCCTAAGTCTTTAACTTCAAATACAATAGATAAGTATTTCTTTATTTAGATATACTGTGTATACAATTACCGGTTAAAATGATATCATCAACATGCACAATGAGTATTGTAATTTTTTCATTAATAACAAGAACAAATAAAGTGTGATCACTCTGAGCCTGTGTAAATCCATATTTTAGTAGAACCCGTGCAAATTTAGAAAACCAAGCTCTAGGAGATTGTTTTAAATCATAAATAGATTTATTAAGTCTACATATTTTTCCTAAAATTTGCTCAGTCTCATATCTAGGATGTATACTCACAAAAACTTCCTCCTTTAATTCACCAATGAGAAATGCATTTTTAATGTCTAGTTGAATCAGTTGCCAGTCTAAATTAACTGCTAAAGAGAAAATTACCCTAACAGTATTTAGTTTTGTAACAGGAGCAAAAGTTTCTAAATAGTCTATACCATAAGATTGAGTATAACCTTTTGCAACAAGTCTAGCCTTGTACCTATTCAATAATCCATCAGAGTTGTATTTGAGAGAAAAAACCCACTTGCAACCTACTGGTTTATGGCTGTTGGATTTAGGTACTAATTCCCACGTTTCATTCTTAATTAGAGCCCTCATTTCATCATCAACAGCCTCCTTCCATTCTATACTGCTCAAAGCCTCAGTAATATTATTAGGAATAATATGATCATCTAGATTGTTAGTAAACGTCTTGAAAGCAGAACATAATCTATCATAACTAACTACTCTCCTCAATGGATGATTAGTTGAGCATACAGTAGATTTCAAAAGTCTATGAAATGGAGTTTTAGTGCATTCACGTGTACCTTTGCGTAGGGCAATAGGTAACCCAGAATGTCCTTCTGTTTCTTCAGTGTGAAGAGGATCAACAGATTCTGAAAGATCCTGAATAATAGGATGAGAATGCATTTGAGTTTTTTTTCCTTCTAGAGTGTACCTGGACAATTGGTGGCTGGTATAGTTCCTTGGGTTGTTCCCTGGTCTCCTGTCCTTCATCATTACACTGATCATTAGTAGTAAAGCTCAACTCCCTTGTATTCTCTGATTCACATATAGGTTTGTCAATGTCCTTACCTGAAGATGAACTTCTAATAGTAGATATATCAATAATGCTCCAGTGTTTCCTAATTCTATACTCTGTGAACTCAGTTTAGTATCAGATTTATAGTATGGAGTGTCTTCATCAAAGTAAACATCAATAGTAGTATAAATCTTCCTAGAAATAGGACAAAAACATTTGTAACCTTTTTGAGTACCCGAATACCCAATAAACATACACTTCAGAGATCTTTTTTCCAATTTTCCTCTACTATGAGGTTGAAGATACACATATACTGTGCAGCCAAAAATCCTAAAAGGTATCTTAGACATTAGTAAGCAATGAGAATAAATTTTAAGCAGTTGCTGTCTAGGACTAATGTAACCCAGTACCCTTGATGGCATCCTGTTTATTAAGTAAGTTTCTGTAAGAACAGCTTCCCCCCAAAGATACTTGGGCACATTCATAAAAAACATAATTGATCTAGCAATACCAAGTATAGTCTGTGTTTTCTTTTAGCCACACCATTTTAATGTGGTGTATGCACTTTTGAAGTTTGATGGTGAATACCTTTGTCAACTAAAAATGATTTTACCTCTTTGTCGAGATACTCACTACCATTATCAGACTTGAAGGTTTTAATAATCTCATTGAACTGATTATGAATAAGAGATACAAACATTTTAAACACTCCTACAAACTCAGATTTTTGTTTCATTAAGTATGTCCAAGTAACACATGTATGATCATCAACAAAGATAACAAACCACCTGCTTCCACTAACATTAAGAACCCTTGATGGTCCCCAAATGTCAGAATGGATTAAATTGAAAGGTTTACTTTCCTTATATGCCTTAGCTGAATAAGGTACTCTAGTTTGCTTTGCATACATACAAGTCTCACACTTAAGACAATCCAGTTTAACATTACTGAACAGGTCAGGTTTTCAGTTTCCTAAGATACAAGAAGTTGGGATGTCCTATTCTCCTATGCCATAACAAAATTAGATCCATTCTAGATGCAGTATTATCTATTCTAGGAACAGAGACTTTGTTCATACAAGAATAGACTCTATAACAGTCCTCAAAAGATACTGATTTCAGATTGTCTAACAAAACAAACCATCCTGGTGCATAGCATATCCAATCTTCTCCCTCATGACCATCTTCTTCAAAGCCTTCTCCTGGAAGCAAGAAGAAGGAGGAAGGAAGTAACACTTAAAAGGAGAGAAAACTGTGAGACAATTATTATCAGTCATGAGTTTCCTTAATGATATCAAATTACAGTCTAATTGTGGAACAAATAGGACTTCTTTGAGTATTAAACGTTCAGAAAGACAAATATCCCCATATCCTAGAATATCAATGCGTTGACCATTAGCAATTCTAATCTTGTTATCACAATATGATCTAAATGAACCTAATGTAGTATAATCAAATGTCATCTGGTGGGTTGCTCCAGAGTCAATAATCCAATGGTTTGATTTACCCTTATTACCTGAGCTAGCCATAGAGGCCCTGATCTGTGGAATTGAAGTCTGAGCTCTTTGACTTTCCAGTACCTTTAGGATGGCATCCAACTGTGTTTGAGTAAATGTAGTCTCAGGAACCTTCATTGGTTCTGATTGATCAGCTATTGCTGTTCTAGGAGGCCTCCAAGAATCAGCTTCAGATTTCCAAGAGTTATGAGAATCAGATCTCCCAGAACCTTGTCTATAATTGTTTTGTCTGAAAAAGGAGGTGGCTTGATAGTACTACCAGGTCTCCTGTAGCATTCTTCCATACATGTCCATTTCTATGACAATATTTACAATACTTCTTTATATAATCCACAGAACAAGATTTTCTTGAAGCCAGATACACATTTTTGTCTTTTTAACTAGTTTGTGAGCTAAGTGCAGAGAATTCAGAAGATGGAACAGAATTAGTACCCATCATCATAACTTTTATTCGGCTTTCCTCCTGCCTAATTTCAGAAAATGCTGTATTTATAGAGGGTAAAGGTTTAGTACCTAAGACCCTACTTCTAACTGCGTCATAGTCCTTGTGTAACCCGGACAGAAAACCAAACATGCATCTAGTTTCTTTAATTGTTCTAAGCAACTGATCATCATGAGTATAATTCCACTGATAAACTTCCAAAGAATCTATTTGTTGCCAGATCTGAGATAAATTACTAAAATACTTACTAACATTTTGATCTCCCTGCTTGACATCCTTTAGTTGAGCTTCCAACTCATATAGCTCAGAAATATTATCTTTCTTCGAGTACATCTCCTTCGTGGCCTTCCAAATACTAGCAGCCGTCTGGTGGAGCATAAATGTGTTGCTAACCTCAGGGGTCATTGAACCCAACAGCCAAGACATTATCATGGAATTTTCTACCTCCCAAAAGTTGCAAATTTACTATATGTTTCATCAGGAATACTCATCTTTTCAGATAAGTATTCCTTTTTTTCTCTTCCAATAATAAAGAGTTCAACAGCACGGCTCCATGGCAGAAAATTATTCCAAGTCAATTTTTGGTTTGTGATGGTAACAAGAGTGGAATCAACAATTGATCCCATGGAACCTGATGATTGTCTATCACCTGTGCTTGTAGAGATGACTTCGCTACCTTGTTCTGCCATGTAAGCAGATCTATGCTTTGTTTAGGCTAAGAGAAGGATTTTAAGACAAGTTGTTCTGGAGAGTAGTGGGATTATAGAGGACACTGTGAGAGATGAGTTGTTGATGAAGAAATGTAATGAGTGAGATGCAGAAAACTTTCTGCGTGATGGGAGGTGATAGAAGGAAAAAATATGAGCTAAATAATGTAGAAGAGACGGACGAAATAGTGTAGAAGAGACAGAAAGGAAAAAAGGTAGCGTGTGAATGAGAAAACAATTAAAGTGGTGGGAAAACTGATAAGACAAGGAGTGGAGAGACTGCTCAAAAATTAGAGAAATCAAGCTGTTGTAAAAAAAAATTTCCGTAACTTGTAACTTGGACACGTGGATGTTGCATGGACTACAGCTGTCCCACTTTTGGGTTGTAGAAACACACGTATATTTTGTAGAGACACACGTATCGGTTTGAAAAACGTCTTAATACTTAAAAGTGAGCCAGATGTCTACCACTGAAAAATAAAAAATAATTTCTTTGCTTCCTTCCTCGTTGTGTAGAAGATTCGTCTTCTCCATAGAATGACAGTCAATTTTTCCAGATTTTTCCAGTAACATGAACAATTTCAATTTTGATAGAACGTTGACTTCGATAGAATGTTCTGCTATTTTCCTCCTGCGTGGTTTCTTTCTCAGGCAAGAAAGTTTAGAAGAATTAGGATTTTTGTTTCCTTCGTTTTAACATACGAAGAAATCTGCCGACAGAAGCTTTCTGCAGACAGAGGAGATGAAGCGTTTTTCTGTGTTTGGCTCTGATACCATATAGAAATGGTAAGTAATAGATTGAATACCTTATTGAACAAGAATCTGGTGTAGAAAGAATTTTATTTCTGTAAGCCTTAACTTCTTTCACTTTAGTTCTCTGCATATATACATACAAGAATGAAGAGAAAACCTCCAACGGTAACATAACCTATCAAATCACCTAAGAGGTGACTTCTCTATCTAACGGCTAGAAACTAATCTAATACAAAAGAATACATTGAATTTCAACAATTATGCAACGGAACAGAGATTTATGGAGGATTTGTGCCTTGCAGATATGCAAGATTGGGGAGGGAAGACAATCTTTATCATGTTCCCTTTAGAAACGGTTTTCTAAAACATTTCACAAATTAATCTATTCAAGAATCCTAAGTTCAAGTTGCGTTGCTCCCTCTTATCTACACACGCTCACAGACACTCATATATACAACAACGCTCAACCTTTTCCCACTATGAGGGGTTGGCATATACATATACATATCAAAATATATATACATATCCACACACACACATATATATATTGTGTGTGTGTGTGTGTATATATATTTCTATGTATGGTAATGATAAATACACTCTTTTTTTGAAAAAAAAAATGCACACCTTCTTGTTTGATCAATGGTCAAAAATAAATAATGAGAGATAAAATCAATAGTGTAGAAAGGGTGTGTATTTGTCATTTCCCGTTTGTGTGTGCGGGTGTGTATACACACACGCACATACATATAAGTCACAGATAGCTATCTGACAACTAGTTGCTTCAAACTTTTACCTGTCCCTTGTTTTTCTTTTCAAGCGGCAGTAACCAAGCAAAGAAATGAAGATCGTAATTTAAGAAACTATCTCGCCCTGTACAAGTTGTAACTAACATCGCCTTTAGACCTGGTTACAGTAAGTATGATAACCTAATTCCAGAGAAGTTTGTTGACTTTTTGAACACTAAGTACTACTTTGACATAATCAATCAAATGGAACTAGGAGATCCGCCACAGTTCCTAGGTAGAAAATCCCCGATTCAGTGGCCTAAAATTGTAAATACCAGCCTGGCGTGCTAGATAGATTTCATCAACTTCTGAGAGAGCAATGCACTAGAATTTGATCATGGCAAGGCTACCATAGGCGTAGGAGAAGCAATTGTCAATCTCAAGCCTGGCCTAGCTAACGAATATCCCAAATTATTAATGAGTACCTTGCCCCATACTTTTCTGTTACTACGAAAAATGTTTGTCATAGTCAACGCGTTATAGGGATCATATGTTGCATCCCCCTGAATGGGCCAGCTTTCTCAATGGAAACAACTCGAGACTAAGGGGGCACTTAGTCTGCTACAAGTTCCAGAGATGGTTCCCACAATGTGACATGCATTACATGTAACGTGGCTGGGATCTTGTTATCATAAAAGAGAAGCTGAAAGCTGATCAATGTCACTGGAGTCGTTACTTAATTGTGAATGACATGAGTTGCCTAGGAGAGGATAGTGATGATTCACAGAGTGGCTATTGTAGGGCATAGTGTGGGCAGTCACAGGGTAAAGCATGGGTAATAGCTGACGATAGTGGGTGTCTTTTTTTCTTTTCTTTTTTTTTTACTTTCAGGACTTCTGACAGACCCTCGAATCATGAAAGATGAAATTAAAAGAGAATGAATAATTGAAAGTGAAAGCTAAAAAGGGCTACCTATAAGACGCGACGAAAATACTTGACCCAAAAAAGGTTTGATGTCAAACATTAGGTAGCAAAAGATACTTAAAACAAATGATACTATTTCGTCAAATTCTCTGGCATTGCCAATTCATCGATCATTTTTTTCCTGATAGACCATAGACAAGGACATGTCTATAATGCATAACGATTACTTATCATTTCAAAAACTAGAGAATGGTCCTTCATTGCTTCTAACAAGAGAATTAGGGAACAAATAGCATGAAGTACTTTTACAAGCTATGCAGCTAAATAGACACAGAATTGTACCACTGGACGTGTATAAGAGAAATCCACTATTGTCAAGTACAAAAGGTAACATGAAAGTGACTATGTCAAAAAGCAAAGTAAAACCCGTTTATGCAATAACATTGCCTTGACTACAGAATATTAACCCTTAGTACGATATATCATTTTCTTAACTACTGCATAGTGGTTGCTGAAAAGCGACTGAAGGATCAAAGGAAAAAAGCCACTTACTGGCAAAAATACTGCTGCTTTCTTTATTAAAGCCAGTGCACTTCCAAGGCAGCCAAACCTCTGCGCGACGGAAAAAAAATGTATAATCAGATTAAAAATTTATGATACATGTACAGACTCACACACTTCGAATTTTAAGATGTTCACAGATGCATGGCATAGAAATCACCTTTAGATCTTATTAACGGCAAAAATCATGTTACATGTATGCATTGGGTCAAGCAAGATAATTAGTCTTACATCTCTTCCTAAGATATACATGAAAACTAACGGCAGTAAAAATTAAAATGAACCATGTAAAACTACATCCTCAGATGCCGCAAGCAGACAGAAACATAAAATTGGGCTTTTAGGAATTTCTGTGTGTCAATACTGTCTGCATATTTCATCCTTTGCGATGGAATAGGAAACCCTTTTCGAGAAGAAGATTGCGACTTGAAATCCATGGCATACAAGAGACAAGAAATGGAGTTACTCAACTAACATCATAAGGTCCCAGTTTTTCACTTTCCAAAGAAATCAAAGTAGGTGAAGAAAATCTAAAGGAAGCTAAAATTAAAATCTAGTTGCAGTGCATCTAATATCTAATGAGGATCAGAAGTCTGCTTGTTCAAGTAGCTAAACACCTGAGCCAGAACCCATCCAACAAGCCAGTCAATGTCACTCCTGTGGTTACAAATGAGAAGTGCATGCTCTTTACCTGGAAAACATCAGACATGAATAACAAAGGTCAGACCGTCTGATTAAGTACGTCAATTTTCCTCCATAGACATTTTTAAGTCGAGTAATATAACAGGTCAATCTCACAAACACTATGTGTGTATGTGCGTGTCTATATATATACACATACAACAACAACAACAACACATACCCAGTATATCCCAACGACATCAAAAGCTCTCACTAAGGTCTGTGAGGGTGAGCGGCAGGCAAACAATACCTCTATCCTAAAGGATAAAGAGTTTCCTTTCATTGAGACCCTCGACTCTATATGTACCAATATAAATGACATAATAATAGGAATATAGTGTGCTAGTGTGTCAGTGAATAGATTTAGTAAATACAAATAGAACATTTCCGATATTAAATATATATCGGCTCTATATGTATTTGAAGGAGCAGTTTCCGTGAATGATTACACTCCTTGCAAGAGCCTAATTTTTAGACAAGCTAATAATTTACCAAATAATGACAATAAAAAACCAAATGCTAATGATAACAATGTTAACATTAGCAAGGTAGTTATTCAAGAAATTCAAAAACTAATATTCAAATTATAATAATAATATCACTATGATTAATAGTGATCATTGTAGTAGCAATAAGGATCACAAAAGATAATAAGCAACAATATTGACATACATAATCAGTAGTAGTAGAAAATTAGCAAAAATAATAATAGTACTCATCATGTATGTTTTGGACCTTGGAGAAGAAAGTCTTACCGAATAGATCGTAAGTTTCAGGATCCGTATACAACTCAACCTGTAAACATGAAAGTAGCCACACAATTTATCCAAGGCAGAAATCATAAGCAGTCTCAGACCATCTAATCAAAACACCATCTAGGTTACTATGTAGGAGACAACATTTCCAGCATGATGACGTTTAGATGAAACACTGATGCAGAAAGTATACGGCTGTTCATATTGACGGACTATGCTGTGATTAACTTAATCCTTCATACTAAAATGCCTTCTTTACATAGGCATATTTATTGCAAAAGCTTTAGCTTACTAACAATGAAAAAATATTTTCCGCCCATAAGGTGTGAAATGGGAAAGTATTGGCCCACATCAACCCCCACCTTCCACCAGCTTTTACAGATACACAAAATACTGTTGCTAGACAGAATGCAGTAGGAGAAGATTAGTTGAACTACAGAAGAAGCAAAAAATCAACGCCCTTACTAATTGAGGGAAAGTTGATTAACTTCTAATTAAGGGCAATCCACCGAAGAATAAGTTTAAGCATTCAATTTAGTCATATGCAGGACAATTGAGATATTGAGACATATTTTTTATTCAGAGAAATAGCATGCATAAATTTACCACCAGTTAGTCCACTTCTCCTCTGATATACTCAGAAATTCAACCATCATTCTAGATAACATTATACTCTGATTCAGGTTTCCTGCTTATCTTCCAATTTGGCAGGGTATCTTGGAAAGAACATTTGAGATGAAAATGGGGTGAAATGTTCATTAAAAAAAAATAAGATAGAAGAAGATATTACATGAATAAAACCATTATCAATTATCAACTACAACAATCCCCCTCCAACCTAGGTCGATTATATAGATATTCTCTTGCTCTTCATTTTGCTTTATTTTATCGTTTCTTTTTGTTTTTAACTGAAATTTTTTTTATTGCAGGCAAGCTGATTCGGCATTGTAAGCCTAGGGATGGGTGCCGCTTCCTTTTGTTTTTTATTTATTCTTTGAGGTTACATATAGAGCCGGGGGTCTCACCGGAAGCAAATTCTCTATCCCTTGGAATGGAGGTATTGTTTTTCTGCCGCTCACCCTCCCTAGACCGTAGCGATAGTTTTTGCTGTCATTGAAATATACTGGGTACGATTGATTGATCTATTCTTTGAGGTTATTGTTTCTAAGGATAATTAAAAAGGATATTGATAAGAAAAATTAGATATGGTATTACTTTTTCTGTTGTTAAGTTTTAGGAAATTTGGAGCCTATAAATAGGCTCCATTGTACACTGCTTTGATCACCCCTTTCATCAGAGAAATTTGATAAATTTGAGCCTTTGTTCGTGTGAGTTTTCGGAGTTTGTCAACTCAACCTTCATCTTTTGAATTCAATGAATTCCTTGAGTAGGAGTTATGATCGGAATTCGCCCTGAGATTGTTCAAGTAGCTTTCTAATGGTCTACCCATATTCTTGGCAACAAGGTTGTCGATCAAACAATGGTCGCTCAACGTGGATTGCAGCAGGTCTAACAAGGTTCATTGTGAAGGTGTGTTCAAACGGAGGCTCTAACAAGGTTCTTCGTTCTTAATATTCTTCTTATTCTTCGTCGTGTTCTTCGTATTCTTCGTTGTTCTTTATATCTTTTTGTGAGTCATTAAATTTCTTGTTATCAAGAAATTTTTTGGGAGCGTGTGATTACAATAAGCACGCATCAATGCTATGTTAGAGCCATCTTAAAACAAGAAATTTTGTGTCTTTTGTTTTCAAACCCTAGCCCTTTTTGAAAAAAATTCAGCCATTTTCTGCTCAATTACCCCCTGCTGCTTACAAATTGAACTTTCAATCCTTTCATTGCATTTTTCATAACATCAAAACCAAAAAAAAAAAGAGAGAGACAAAATTTTGTTGTCATAATCTCTAAGCCGACAACCGCAATTCTAAATTGTGATGTCATCATTAACGTCCACCTTTCTGTTGTTGTTTAGCTTCTGTCACCCAAAAAAGTAAGATGTCCCATTTTGAGTTTCACTGGTGTGAAAGGAAAAAGAGAAACCAAAGTGCTCTATATCTTGCATTGAGTCTTGTTTTTGTTGAGTCTACTTGTGTGTTTGAATCTTGTATCTTCTCTTTTTTTTTTTGCATGCAATTTAGATTTGCATGAATTTAGGGTTTATTCTTCATCCATAAAATTTGTAGCCTTGTTTTCTTTATAAAAAGTGTCATCTTTTGTCTTAATCTTGTTGCACTCAGGCACCTTAGGTTGTTTGTTATTTTGCATGTTAATGATTGCTAATTGTACTTGAGAATTTGGATGTGAAACCTTGATTGTTGCTGCCCAACTTATCCAAATTTTCAGCACCATCAAATAGGCTCCAACCGTGAAAGAAAACCCTAATCATATTTCTTTTGATTTTCGATCCCAAAAAAGAAAAAAAAACACACCTCCGCCAAATAAAAGGGTCAGTTTCCTTTTACAAAAAAGGTTCGGTAAAAAAAATCAGAAAAAGAAATTCAACCAGCAGCTTTTCTACCGATTTTATTTTTTGTGACCAAAAAAAAATTACCCACTTCAAAAAATTAAAAAAACATCTCGTTTGATCCTAACCTAAATACTCATCGTAAACATTCTTGCACTTATTTCTTGAATATATTTTGGTGATATTTAGCTTATCGCTTCACCATTTAAATTAAGAGTTCTCAAGGAAACCCTTTAGTGTTGAAATCAACCATATTAAATGCATTGATCTTTAGTTTCTTTGACTCCATTCTTACATTTATACATGTGTCTCCCGTCTCTAACTTTGTTGTAGCGTGAGACTCTTCAAGAAAGAAGAAGGAGAAAATGTTAAAACAGCCTTGAAAAAATTAGATTCACAGATTGTTTAGTCTTGATTAGTTCAAACGATTTGAACACTTGATGACAAACTTAGAGGTTAAAAGACATTGAGTGGTGAGATTATTTGAGGAGAGGTGGAAGCCAATTTTTTGAGTGAATCCATGCACCAGAGTGGAAAGGCGGAAAAGAATTTCGATTTTAATTAATGTAACCATTTCTTTCGTCTTTGTGTTAGTTCTCTTTCTTCTTTTTGTGTTTAATTTCAGGATGGGCAAACAAACAAGAAATCACCCCGAAGATGATTACAAAGAGGTTAAAAAAATTTGGATAGTTAAGTGCTTCAAAAACAATATTGAGAAGTTGAGAGAGTGTATGAATAAGTTTGGTCTTTTTCAAGACTTGTAGGTAAGTCATTGGCCTAAGAAAGTACTCAGGTGCAAATCTTTTCCTCAATAACATCTAACTGTAGTAGAATATTACACTGAGATGTTAGATGGTTTATATGATACTTATGTTGAGGAACAATAGGAATTGACAATGATAAGATCTATGGAGAAATTGAATATGAATATTGCTGACCAAATGCACCACATGAGAATTAAAAATCTTGACCACATGTTTTATCTTGCAAACCAATATGAAAAGAAGTGACACGTGATAAAATGAAAGAAATACAAGAACTTCTACTTTATTTTCAAGAACTTAAGGAACAAGTGATTGTTTTAAACTTTTGCATAAAAGTTTTGCAAAATGAGCATGAACTGTGTGATAACCCACATAATCTTGATCATGATTTCCATGATGTTGTCACTGATGTGCATGAGGTTGTAAATGAATTACAACAAAAAGATGATGATGGTTTGCATAAATCTCTTGTTCATGAAACCATGAATTTGCATGGATAATTGATAGTTTGCCTGACAATAAAGCTAAAATTGAATAAAAAGAAGAATATATGGTTGCAAGTGTAGATGAAATGCAAGAGAATAAGAAACATGTTTAAAATTTTATTGTCTAATTCATTGTCATCTTGGTTTGCATATGAGCTTCCATTAGTGCAGGTTGAAGAGGTTGAAAGGGAAGTGTTAAACAATAATGATACACCACTAACGATTTTGCCTAGCAGAGTATATTTTTTTTCTTGTGCGGATTGTTGTTAAAAGTTGAGTGAATCCAGCGGGAACTCTAATTCCAAAAGGATTGGTATACGTGTATGCTTAAGCATTCCTATGTTTTCTTTGAGTTTTTTAGTTTATCTATGTATTTGATCCAGTAGCTTGGATATGCATGTAGAAGATTCTGAGCCATTGACTAGTTATTGAAGCAAAAGTTGAATTTCAATGTTTCCTATATTTTCAAGCATGTCTTCAACTGGACATTTTCCTGCGAGTTGGAATTTCTATTCGGATGAGAATAATTTAATGACTATTGGTCTAACATGGGAACATGATTTATAAGTGTTGACTTTTGGCCCCATGATCCGTTCATTGTCATTTAATGTCTTGCCATATTCTGTGAAAAGTGACATTTTGGTGTAGGTCCTGATGTATCTAAAGCATGTTAAAAAGCGGCAATACAATTACATGGAAAGCTTGGAGATAAAGGAAAGTCCTTACTTTGAGTTTAAGTTTCTTTCGACCTTACCTAACATATCTTTTATCATATTGATATTTGGTCTTGGTGGACTTGAGAGTAATATAGCTTTGTTTAAACACCTTAGTTTTATGTTTTCTTCTTATGTTACAAGCATAGTCATAGCTAAATTCTCTTTCTCTAGTACATATTTATGTTCTAGGAGCATTGTGAGTGATCCAGACGAAGCTGAATCATGTCCAACCAACATAGTGAAAGAGACGTGCATTTTTGACGATGGACCCGAAGCCCAAGTCTATCAGGATAGAGTTCCACTCACTTGTGCCAAAGCCAAAGAGATTCAAACATATATTGTGTCGATTTTAGTTGAATTTAATATGAAATAGACCGAGCCTTTGCACAACCATGAAGGTCCTAATTGGGTTAATATAATTGAAGTCGAAGAAGACTAACAAGTTTTCAATTCAAGGATGAATCCTTTTAAACAAGAGGGGAATGATGCGGCATTGTAAAGCCTAGGCCGGCTGCCGCTTCTTTTTGTTTTCATTTTTAATTTATTCTCTTAGGTTATTTTTTTAAAGAGAAAATTAGATAGGATATTCTTTGTTCTTGTTGCTAAGTTTTATGAATTTTGGAGCCTATAAATAGACCCTTTTCTACACTAGTTTGATTATCTCTTTCATCGGCGAAATTTGAGAAATTTGAGCTTTTGTTCATGTCAGTTTTCGAGGTTTGTCAACTCAAGCTTCATTTTTTGAATTCAATCAATTTTGTGAGCAGGAATTGTGATCTGAATTCACCATGAGACTGTTGAAGAAGCTTTCCAAGGGTCTATTAAGGTTCTTGACAAGAAGGTTATTGACTAGACAAGGGTCACTCAACGTGGATAACAACATGACTAACATGGTTCATTGCGACATTGCATTCATACAGAAGGTCTAACAAGGTTCTTCCTTATTAACTTAGTTCTTCATATTCTTCGTATTCTTCGTGTTCTTCATATTCTTCGTTGTTCTTTGTATCTTTTCGTGAGTCATTAAATTTCTTGTTATCAAGAGATCTTTTGGTAGTGTATGATTCCGGTAAGCATGGATCATAAACCAAGCTAGTATTCAGGTGCTAAAAGAAGACTTTCAGTAATAGCATAAAAGGATAATTGAGGAAAAGGCTGACATGCTCTTTTCCCTCACTTATGTGAAGTTCCTCACCTATCCCCTGCCTCCCTCCCCAACCCCATCCTCTCACCCTCCTAAAAACAGAAAAAGCTTTTATGATGTTCACTTTTGCATCCATAGAGAAACTCTATGTGCAGATGATTCTAGCTACATGGTTATTCATCAAGTTCTATAACTGTTTCTGTTATAATCTTCACATGCTACCGTTGGCAAAACTATTCCAAAAGTGCAGTTATGATATAAAAGAAAAGAAAACAAGCATGATATACAAGAAAAAGCAACAAAAGATGAATATAAGAACCTTGAAAGCAGATAACCATATGAACGTAAAGCAATTTATAGTTTAAGGACGAGTAGGGCATGTAGCACAACCTCTCGACAATTCTCTCGTAAAGGTTCAAAAGATAAAGACCATATATGCCCGGTGAACGTTTTGTGCCTATGACGGTTAGAACAGAAATTTAATAGATATATACCTTGATGTTTGCCCACCAGTCGAAAAGCCAAACGATTTCCAACCACAATAGTTCGATGACCTCCTTGGTGATCCTCCGATAAGCATTCTTCGACAAGGGGCGCACAAGGATGAACAGAAGTGCCTGAAAGTTCAAAAAAATGAGAACGGATCTCTTGAAAACTGCAGACTAGTAACCAAGACCAGACCACTACCCTGTTATACAGGATCAGGAAACAAGAACAGAAGTCAGAAAATACTAAACAGTACTGAGCCTTCGCAGTTTACTTTGTTTATCTTCTCTGTGCTTCTTTCTATAATGGAAAGTTTTCAAAGCATAAACTAGGCCCTTTCAATCCTCTTTTCTGGCTTGATAACAAGGAAGACAAAATTAAAAACCACAGTAATGAATCAAAATATAGAAGATGCAGTACCGAGAGTTTATCCTGATCCTACATCATGCTTCTAAAGGCAAGATTCAAAATAATCACATACAGGGAGGAGAAACCAAGCAATTTTGGCTCCACTAAAGGAAGGTAAGAATCATGGAGAGAGAAACAATCATAAAAAGACAAAATCATGACCCCTAGATAAAATTAGAACATCATCTGATGCCAAGCAATTAAACAAAAGTATAACAGCCGGAAGAAGAAGAAGAAGAAGAAAAAATGGAGATGAACACAGCCAGTAGGCCCAGGAGGATACAAGCCACTCATGTTTCATGTCCAGGAACATAAAAAGGTGCCTTGTTTAACTGTTTCTGCAATGTAATTTCACTAAAGAGATAACAAGCACAAAGGTCGTCATTAAGCATATAAAGTGTCTGTACGAATCCCACCTATTGTGTGACAAGTACACTAAATAAACTTGATTCATTATAAAACTAATCCCATTTAATGCCCTCGTAGCAGTACTTATGATCACTGTAACTGCTGATTTTCTGATATTGGCCTTTGTCACTAAGCCTTCTAAATTCAGGGCACAGTTGAAACTGGTGCAATAGGGAAGAACTCACACATCTTGATGAACCAGATCATTTCCAGCCCCAAAGAATTTCATATATCTAGAGTAGCATGTAGCATTATAGCAAACTTTGGCCTGCATCGCAAATTATAGAACAGTACGTCATACAGCTTCAGTGACACATTCATCCTCTTTTATTCTGCATGCTAGGCTCTCCATCCAGTGAAATTCCATTATTCCTGACAAGACTAGTCACTTTGTTAACTTACATGGATGGTGGAAAGTTCAAAGGGTAGAAAAATGCAACAAAATGTCCTATTGACCAAGGACCTTGTAAGTTTCTTCCATTGCTTACGTAATTAGGCCAGCTCTATGTTCAACGGAAAAGTGGCACACCGGCAGCGTGATACTTCTATAGCGTAAGACAGAAGGAGCTATGAACCACCAAATAGTGCTTACCTAAAACATCTCCTTCTACATGTTTTACCATAAGAACAGCTGATGCATTAAAAGTAGCTGCTATTACAAAAAAGATTAAAAAAAATGGACATTAAATGAAACTCAGTTTCTTATACCGATCTTTGGTGGTAAGAGAATGAAAGAATAGATCTGGGATAATTCCATCCAAATTCTCAGAGTTTAAGGGGCCCAAAATTTCCAGTTAGTTTGACAATCATAATATACTTATCCTCCAACCAACAAGAAGTTACTCCAGAAAGAAACCCAACAAGAAGCATGCCACAAAAGTTGATTATTCGACAGCTTTTGTTCTGCTACAGATGAATAGTAGTGGATATTATGTATTACCACAGAACATAGTCTGACAAACATTGGTATTCAAGTCCCTGTATGCATCATCTTAATCATTGTTCTCCATATGAGCCCGTTAGTCATGCTTCTTACTGGGAAAGACGGGCCAACTGAATATCTATACAACCACTAGCATGAAGTAACAACAACAAGAAGAACATTATCCCATTGCCTTAGAGGTTCCCGCCTGTGGCGAGGGTATAGAGGGTCAGATATACGCAATCATACCCATGTGTTAGAAACACATAGAGGTTGTGACCCCAAGGCGTCACGGCATGTTGCACTGAGATGCATGCAATTGAAAGAAGTATGTTTGCAATTTTCTGATGCGCGTATTTGGGGGTATTTCAATAACGTGGCAGTTATGCAGCCCTCTAAAAAGTTACAAAGTAGCTTGCTACAGAAGTGCTCTTTTTTTTCTTTTCTAGGTGACAAATTTATGTGCCATTACCTTCAGTATTAGAAACTTCGCCCAAATCTATCAAAAAGACAGAAACTCATAGAAAGTTACTGAATACAATCAGGAAATGCTTGAATATTATATTTCAGTTATCCAACAGCATTGCTGATCTTCTTTCCTTGACGGATAACGTCATGAATGGAAAACAATAATGAGTAGGCACAGCTACTTAATCAATAAACAATTAAGAAAGGAACGTGACTCCTTTAATCATTTTAAGCATTATTACCGAATAACAATAAATCAACACGTTATGAAACGAAAAAGTCCTTCAATCCTGCATCAGGTAAAACTTGTAATTTTAAAATTTCAGCTGCTCATTCATCAACTTATATTTCCCGAAGAATCACATGCAGTTAAATCTACAACGCTCAAAGAAATCAGCAATGATTCATCATCAACCAACCTTCACATGTAAAACTTGGACTCGCATTCAAAATAACGATTCGAATAATAACGAAACAGGTAATACCTGAACGAAGTTGACAATGAGGCCAGAGAGAATAAAGAGGAGGCCGATAGGAAGAATGACAAATGCTGCTATCGCCATTGGATGTCTGCAATGAGAGCCAAGGAGGAAGAGGGAAGGATCGTTTTCCTTTTTTGGGGATTGATTTTTGTTCTATCATTTGAATAATAATAATGGTAAGCTGGGAAAAAAGGCCAAAAGAGTGCCAGGTAGAAAGAGAAAATACATCGGCGTTAACTAATTTTCTATCAAAAATGCATGGATGGATCCTCAACTTGTCTTGTCAAGTACTCTCCCACTCCACACTTACTCGGACTACAGGGCATGTCGGACTTGTATATGATGAGGTTCTACCGTTCAACAAGGTTCTACCGTTCAAGTAGCAACGAGTTTCGTGTAATAGGTAAATTAGATCATTCAGCAACTTTTTAGATTTGAGACACAAATTTAGTACATATAAGGTGTCCGAATCAAAACCCGCTTTAGAATATAGAGTATACGACAGAACCCAAACACCACACTGCTGCTATTACCCATAATGCAGTTATCAAAGTTCGAACCGACAACTTTAGATGCAATTTACCATACAAGTACGAGCTGATGCCTTTATATATTACCTTCTCCGGTTGTAAACAAAAAAAAGGAAAGAAAAAAACTTCAATTTTCTTAGAAGGGAAAATTTCACCAGCGGGTAATTCCAGCCAATAAAAGTCATTCACTTTCTTCCTATGAACAGTTTGTTTTCTTGGTCAAAAATATATGCAGCCCTTACATTTTATTTTCTTAGATCAATCAATAAACCAAGAGCAAAAATTATTCTATAAATTTATTATAGATAATAAAGATATAATTTCCCCGTCATTTGTTGATTTATGTCTCTATCATTCTCTCGTAAGAACTTAATATGGAATAACAGTGTAATGACCTGTCCCGAGCCTTAGCACTCGAAACGATTCAGCCGCCGTATTTCGCTAAGGAAAATACAAGGTGTCAAAGTCAAAACATATACACGTCAGCAGAAGTCAAAATAAAATTCTTCGAAATTATCAATATCATAAATGAATATCAAAAGTATAGGTCAAATCTAATACAACATCGGAAATGGAAATAAATAACTATGTCTCCAAAATATCTAACTGAAAAATCCATAAGTCTCTAATCTCAAAATCCTCAGTAGCCAAGATCAAATCAATTCTCTCAATCTAGGTCATCTTCTACGTAAACCCACTCGAATTTTTGATCATCTGAAAAAAATACGGAGTTAGTGATATGAGCGGCAAGTCATCAAGGAAGTAATCCATTATACTTACCATGGGATCATACACGGAGTAGCAAGTGTGATAAAACAAGTGACAATATAAAATAATAGCATGCTTCTCTTTGCAAGTAAATATACAATTCTGCTCTAACATCCCAAAAGCAAATAGAGCAAATAGACCCAACAAAATATATAACAAAGTCTAATTAGGAGTTAGTCCAAATCAAAATCGATGATGCAATTTTTCAAATATGCGATGCCAGAATGTCCAAAGTCAAAGGCCCAAAATTCCAAGTTCAAAATATTCCAAGTCCAAAAGTCCAAAGTTCCGAATCTAATTTAGCCGGTCCAAAGTCCAAAATCCAAATCCGAGTACAACTCGGTCCAAAGCCAAATATCCAAATCCGGCTTAACCGGTCCAAAATCCAAATTTCCAAAATATCACAAACCCGACTAAAACGGTCCAAAATAATGCAACGACTATAGCACTTTTTCTACAAATGACTTATACCGTAAGACTTACGAATTGGTCCCTCAATAGTCAATATGTCATAGACTCCCTGAACATTCTAGGTAGTTATGTTTATGGCGTCCTAATCACGCCCAATATGTCCGTGCACCCTGTCCCTGAATAGGCAGTCACGCCCGGATACGCCGTTTGTTTGGAATCAACCCGCCTTAACAATATATTTCATGTGTAGGGGTGTATTTCCAAAAATATGCAAATGTAACTTTTCAAAATTATTTCCGAGTACCAAAATTAGTCCAATTTATCAAAATGGGCCAAAATGTCAAATTTGTCAAAATTACCAAAATGCCCTCCAAATACCAAATAATTCCAAAAAAATAATCCAAATAAGCCAAAAATATCCAAATCACAACATGCACCGCTATCAAATTCCCCAAAAATCAAAACCAGTACATCGATTTAACCCACATACAATCATACGATTTCATCGATTCCAATCCATAACTTATACAAAAATCAACGTTGTCCATATGGTACGCTACCACTCGGCCGATATACATATTTCAACACGATTTCTAATTCAAATACATATATATATATGTGTGTGTGTGTGTGTGTGTGTGTTGTAGGACCTGCATAGCACTACTAGAAGGAGGGTTGAATAGTAGTTGCGGAAAATTTGGTTTTTAAAATATTTTGAACCAAAAACCTAACTTCTGAAAACTGTTCCTGTTTTCAGATCCTGATTTGAAATGTTTGAAAGGCCAGGTTGCAGACCTTCAAAAATTCTGAAATTTGGAGAGATTTTACTCTCAGATGTTATGAGTATCTCCTAAAAGTTTCAGATCAAAATTCAACTCCTAACCCTTTGCAAATACGTTTGTGGTCAGATTGTGCAAATCTGTTAGAAACGGTACTCCGACTTGAAAAATTTATTCCGATTAATTCATAACTCCAAATGGTCTGAAACTTTAATGACAAATCCCTTAATATATGTACTTTAATAGGTTGAAACAGTTTTGAAAACTTCCTTTGAGAAGTAGGTCAAATACGTTGATGTTCTCAACCTTTTCAAGTCTGAAAATCAGATTCCACTAGTCTCAGAACTATTAACGTTTGATTGACTTATACATGTCCAAATGCGTTGAAACTTGCGCCAAATGAAACTTAAGAGTGTAGAGAAAAGGGGGTTTGAGTGATTTCAAAATACATGATTTAAATGTGCATGACAACGTGCATGACATTTTGCATATAACTTGACTTATATAGTTCATATATAATGTTGCCGTACTAACGAGCCATGAAGCGTTAAAGCTTACATCAAATGGCAAACATTTGTTGTGTTTGTACTATTTTCAGATGCCGTCATTAATGAACTAAATTAGTTCATTAAGTGAAGTACTTAGTTAATTAAACTAAGTAATTCATTAAAGGAAGCAACATTTGGACAAGGCACAAAGGCAACAAGATTAAGAAAGGAAAGTCTCCTCCTCCTCCTCTCACATAAATATACACGCCATATATACATTTATATATATATATTTTCAGATTTTTTTTAAAAAAGGCACATACACATTTATATAAGACTTATAAGAGTGTTGCCTATACTTAGGTTCATAATAAGTTGTATGCATTTTATTCGGTCTAGTTGCATTTGTATACATGTAGGCATAATTTCTAGGTTGTCTAGATGCAAAGTTTGGCCTAAATGTATGTTTAGGCGTGTGTATATTGGTGGGTGTATGTTGTATTTTTGCCTTGATATAAGTAGAAGAAGGTGTAGAAGAAGGTGTAGTAGGCAAAGTTGATTTTATTGTATTATATGGCAACTTTGTACTAGATGAAACAAACTTAGTCTTTTTATTCAGTTTTTCATTTTCTTCTTTATAGCCTAAGCCGGTTTTATCATTACCATACTTTTGTGATGAGATGAGTGTGTCTAACATGTTTGTACCGGATTTAACCTGTTCTAACATTTTTTCTAAGTTAAATTTAGACGACTTAAGTTGTGTTATTTCATGTTCACAACTTTCTAACTTAGACTTTAACATCTTATTTTCCATTTTTATCTTATGTTCATCTTTCCTATATGATTCAATTTTATTCTCTAAAGATTCAAGAGTATTAGTTTAAGAGATTCTAGTTGATCCTAAAATTCCAAGTTGGATGTCTTCAACTTGTCATTTTCTTCAACTAGTTTCTTCTTTTCTTTAGAGAGCCTCTTACAGTGAGCATGCATTCTTAGGAATTCTTCATACATTTCATCAAATGTCATGTCACTATCAGAATCACTATCAGAAGAAGAACATACCTCGTTGGATACGAAGCAGACTTGAGCTTCCTCAGTTTCGGATTCTGAGTCGGATGAGTCGCTCCATGTGCTCACCTTCATTGCTCATTTCCCTTTTCTTGCCTTATACTCCTTTGTCTTTGTCGTTTGAGCCTCCTTGTCCTTGGCTTGTTTATTATTGTTGTTGTTATTATTATTTTTCTTCGTGGGACAGTCGTATGAAATATGTCCTTTTTGACCGCATTCATAACACTTTAATTCTTTATTATACCATTTGTTTGTGTTATTCTTCCTAGGTTGAGAAGAAGAAGAAGAAGAATTACGTTGTCTATTCCTATTTGGAAGTTTGAAAAATTTTCTTAGTTTTCTAGCTATCAATATCAAGTCATCGTCTAATTCAGTATCACTATTACTATCATCGTTACTAGCATGTGTTTCGGTTGTTTTGAAAGCTATTGACTTACCGGACGATTCAGACGATTCAGACTTTCGTTGGTTTAATTTAACCTCGTAAACTTTAAGAGACCCGATCAATTCATCCATCTTAGTGATTGACTTTGTCTCCTCGATTGTAGTCACCTTTGGATCCCATTCAGCAGTGAGGCTTCGTAGCACCTTTTGAACCTTTTCACTATACGAAAATGACTTCCCTAAAGCTTCAAGGGCATTGAAAATATTAGTAATCCTCAAATCCATAGATGTTATGGATTCGTTTGGCAACATTTTGAAAGTCTCTAATTCAGTCATAAGCATGTTTATTTTTGACTCTTTAACACCACTAGTACCTTTATGCTTTAATACAAGTGATTTCCACATGTCGTGTGCGCTTGTGCAATTTGACACATATCCTGCTTCAGAAGTTGTAAGTCCATTTAAAAGTAATTGCATAGCTTTAGCATTCATAGACATTTTCTTTTTATCATCCGATGACCATTCACTTTTATATTTTTCAACCTTTTGAGTTACTCCACTAGCTTGTACAACTTTCATTGGAATGTACCATCTTCAACTATAGACCATAAATCGATGTCTATAGCCATTAAGAATAACCTCATTCTTAGTTTCCAATGAACAAAATTATTGCCATTAAAAAGAGGAGGGCGTTGTGTAGACATACCTTCCAACTCACCTTTTTGAGAAACAAGAGCCATAGTATGTACCTTGGATTTGAGACAAGCAGTATATAATGAATCGTTGTTTCTTGGCCTTGTATTGTTCGTATGGTGTTGAATCTTGCTTCTTTTGAGTGGTGTTGGTCTGGCTCTGATACCAAATGTTAGACCATGCACCTGAAATAAACACCACTAGAGGGGGTGAATAGTGGTTAGCGGAAATTACACTACAACCCTTTGTTAAAATCCCCTTTGAAAACAGAATCTGAAACCACCTCAGATTCAGAACCCGTTTTTAAAAAATTCACAAATAATTGTACACAACTCCAAAAATTATGAAACTTTTCATAATTTAACTTCAATGAGTTAACAAGATTCTGTCCAAAAATCAGACAAAAATAAGATTGTTTGACCCTTCAAACAAATAAAAAGATTCAGATGGTCAATTTGGACAGAATTGGACAGAATGTTGCTGATTTTGCAAAACGTGTTTCTATTTGAATACTCAACCAAAAAGGTTGATCTTTATATCAAAACACTCCTTAGGATGTGTAGATGAAGTGTCCAAAAGTCACTGACCTTAAACAATTCTTGAAAATACAGAATTTAAGTTTTCTCAAAACTGGTCAGATTGCAGTCAGATTGGAGCAGTTATTTTGCAACGACTGAAAGACTAACTTTCCCTTGCTCAAATCAAGTGACTCTTGTTGCAAATGCAACCTAACAGTCTGAAGTATAACTCCACCAAAAATCACGAATTTTAAAAATGTTTAGCTATTTTTTCAAATTGTGAGAAGTTGTGTGAAAATTGCAGTCAAAACGGGCAGAAAACAGAAATAAAGAAACAAGAGAAGAACACCGAGGATTTATCCTGGTTCGGTCAATGTGACCTACTCCAGTCCCAAGGAACACCTTTCCTTGGATTTTACTATGAAATGAACACCTTATAACAAGACCAAGCTTGATCCTTGGGTTATACACCAACCCTACTCAAGACTTGGATAATCACCTTCTAAGCAACACTTAGTTGCAACTCCTCTAACACCTATTGATGTAGCCTTATAAAGATGGCTAATAAATCTTACAAATGAAGCTCAAGAGGCTTGTAGCTCATCACAATACAACAAGAACACCTTTGCTACAATGAATAAAACAATAACAACAAGAAGATGAAGATGAAAGCTAGACAATTCAACAAATGCTTGTGAGCTTCAAGTGTGTTTCATTTTGTTCACCATTGCCTCTATTTATAGTGTGATTTGAGCCTTGAAGATAAGAATGCACATGTGTCACCATCTTCATCATCAATTCCAAATGTCTTCTCATCATTGGTTGGCTTTGTACACTTGACAAAATAAAACACAATGATTGGTCCACCTAGGATGTCACTTTGGCCGAAATGATAAGCTCCAAAAATGACTTGGAATTTGTTTGATTTATCCTTAGAAAAATAAAGATAATTCCCTCAACTTCTTGGCACAAGAATAGGCATGTGGCCAATTACCATTTCAAAGTCAAAATTCAGCTCCACTTGAATGTAGTAGCCGTTGGCTACTTAGTATTTTCCAAAAAAAACTTTGATTTTTTTCTTAATAAATTAAGAAAGGATAATACCACCAAATTATCCCCAAATTCAAGCACCATAATAGGACATGTGAAGTTTTCATTTGACTTCAAAAATCTGCTGAAAATACCCAAGAAATAGCATATAGCCGTTTTTCTATATTTGAAAAACTCCAATTGCCAACTAGCTCCTTTTTGGTTGGTCCACTTGTCTCCAACTCATAAAATGAATAATGTATCACCTCCAACTGTAAACTCACGTTTTTCAACATATATATAAGTGTAGCAACTCAGATTTTTGAAGAAGAAATAAATAGATAACAATTGACAAGATTATGTCAACGTGTAACACCGAAATTCCCCAATATTTCTTCTTATATGTCAAGAACATTTCCACACCTTTGACACCTTTAATATCTATGAATAATGATGATAAATGTTCTCTTATGACATATATAAGAGGGTCTTCAAGAAAAAAATAGAATGTGACATTTCAAATCTTCACATATCCAGCTATAGTCAATAATATCATCGGTTGAGAAATAAGATATAAGATCACAATATAATCTTCAAAATAATAATAACCCAACTCCAGAATGAAGATAATAATATGCTCAAGAGATTTCTTGAGTGAAAATACCAAAAATACCCTTGGGGGTAAAATGTAGCGCCCCGGCCTGAAACTGTCATCGGAACCAGTGCACCCGCCGTAGTCTACTATGAGAACTACGAAGCGTAAAAGCGGATCAAGCATGCATCATCCATGATGTAAGATAAATCAGCGGAAATGTTGTAAGATTTAAAACTTCACCATCATTAATGTACCCAGAAAATACAGCGGAAATAAAAAGTGTTTGACCAACTGTCTAACATAACTTCCAGTACAACATACTAAACATGGAGTTTCCAAACTTAAAGAGAGTAATCCAGCATCTATCTACTTCCATGCCCGTCATCCCATTGAGCCCACTCGCCATCGTCTTTGACAAATATCATTTCATATTCCGGCTCACCTAAAAAGGAATAGAGTATCTATTCTTAGCGAAAATATCGCCAGCAAGTAACCCATCTATACACCTTACGGAATCACACACGACGAGTCACCAGTGTAAAAGTCATTGCCCAAAATAAGGTGCTCGGATTAGCAAATAGCATCTTTATAAGAATTCCTCAAAACAGATAAAACACATAAATGATACGCGGATACGAGAACAAACATGTAATAAAACAACATATCACTTAAGCAAGACATAAACTAGTCACATTTCTTGTATGTCACATCTTATGCTTCGTGTATCATGATGCATGTACTTCTTTAAAACCACACACAACACCCATGCATATGTCTTCTTTCATAAACATGTCATGCGTGTCATTTCACAAAACATTTCATAATTCTTCTTATCATATTCTTCGCGTAGCAGAACTTTATACCCTGTGGGTGATCAGTCCACAGCAAACAGAACTTTATACCCCGTGCTGAAAGGTCCACGACCCCATAACATATAACTTTATACCCCGTGATGAAAGGTCCACGGCCCCATTACATACATCATATATCCGTGCTGATAGGTCCACGGTGTAGGATCTGCAAGGCACCACTAGAAGGGGGGGTTGAATAGATGGTGCGGAAAGTGTGCTTTTTAAAATTTCTTTAGACTTGAACAATTCAAGTTCTGAAAACAGATTCTGCTTTCAGGACCTGTTTTAAAACGTTTTTAAAACCAGGTTAGAGGTCTCCAAAAATTATGAAATTTTGAGAGAACTTAGCCTCAGATGTTATGAGGGTCCCCTAAAAATTTCAAATCAAAATTCAACCTTTAACCCCTTCAAAAACCGTTGGCACTCAGATTGTGCAAATCTGCCAGAAACGGTAGATGGTTTTGAAAAATTAATTCCTATTTGTGTGAATGTCCAAATGATCTAAAAATTTGACCAATAACTCCTCACACACTATATTTAAATAGGTTGAAACAGTTTTTGAAAATTCTTTTGGAAAGTAGGTCAAACACAACCAAAGTCTCAACCTTTGCAAGTCTGAAAATCAGACTGCACTAGTCTCAGATCTTTTGATGTTTGACTGACCTATACTTGTCCAAAAGGGTTGAAACTTGTGCCAAATTAACCCTAGAACGTTTATGTATGTTTCTGGAAATTTTTATAATTTTTGGAAATCGTTTGCTATTTTTCCAAACGTGAAAAAAACGGATAAACAGTGCAGAAACTGAAAAGTAAATGCTGAAAGTAAATTGCACCAAGAATTTTATACTGGTTCGGTTATAAACAACCTACTCCAGTCTTCAAGGAACACCTTCCTTGGTTCACACTAATCACACACACGCAGTACACCTTACCGCAGGGTTGATAGAGTTACACCTAACTCCAACCCTTTACAAACCTTGTATGACGAGTACAATTCACACGAACACCACCACCTTGCTAGAGTGAAGATTGATCACACCTTGATCAATCTTTTACAAAGATGAATGAATGGTGGTTTCTATGAAGCCTATCCAAGATTGAAAGAAGTAAAATACAATAGGCTTTTTACAAGAAAAGAAAGAAAGAAGATGTAGGAGAAAAGAGGCTTGGCACTTTGATCACTTTAGAATGCAATTCTTGGTGTTGTATTTGTTTGTTCTTCTCTTCTCTTTCTTATAGCATGTAGCCGTCCACCCCTATGCCTCTCCCCCTATTGAAAATTTCCTTTTAAGTGCTTGAGAGAGTGTAAGACATCATAGTGACAATGCTTTGCTTACTTGGTATCACTTCATTGGACCATCATTTAGTCATTACTTACTTGGCACCTCTTGATTGGCTCAATGTTGTCATCATTTTATGACATGGAAAATCTGAAATAACCACTTAATATTTGCCAAAAAATCAACACATAATACATTCCATAAATCAAGAGATATTCACATAAATTGTGAGACAAAAAAATCCTTCCTATTCAAGTCATGAAAATCGGTCATAATGTCTTATTGCCATGCTGAAAATTCAGCATGTGCATCACTCAATTCTATTCAAAATAATACCAAATTTTCTTTGATTTTTTCTTCATAAAATGAATCACAAAGTTATGGTAAGTATTGCTATCACATGAGAAATGAACTTGGACACTTCCAAGCTCACAAATTCGGCCAGCACACCCTTCACACATGCTGAAAATTTCAGCATGTGTGATATGTAGAATATCACACTTTTATTAATTTAAATAATATTCAAATCACTTCCATAACTCCTTCAATTTATCCTTTAATGAAAAATTGACAAAATATCTTGTCTTAATGATGAAGAATTCGGCCACCATATGTGTAACATGCTGAAATTTTCAGCATGTGACATAAGAGAGGTATATGTTGAATACTTACCTTTTGTAGCTTCTCTCTTTGATTTCTCAACATTGTATGATTGATCCTTGACGAATCAACATGCCAACAAGGCTCCACATATGCTCCATCTCAGCTGTAGTGACGTTTAAATGTGTATATACATGTGCTGAAATTTATTTTTGCTAACTTTGTAAAATAGTGCACATTTAATAATACACACATGTGATATTCCAATCAGCCCTTAATTTAATTTTCTAGAACACTTTAAGATGTATATTATATGTAAAAAGTGTCTAGATACGTGTCACATCATGGTCAAGAAAAACGTTCCATGTTAAGTGCGTAGAAAACCGAATTTTCGATATTTATTGATTACCCGATTTTTCTTTAATTTAAATTCCAACTTTTGCACATGATATATATATTATGTTATACATAATATATATAGTGTATACTTTAAATTTCAGCTCTTGGCTGATTAAAAAAATGGTACCATAAACATGTGACAAAAATAAAATTGGAATCTTCACATTTTGGCCTAAATGTGGGGTGATTTGTGTGTGCCAACATGAAAAGTATTTTTGGCTAATCACACCATGTGTATCACGAAATTTTCATCAATTTTTGATGTATATGGGCTGGCCATTTATTTATGGCAAGTACGTGACACATTGGCGAAGTTTCGGTATTCGCCCGATACGACAAATTTCGGTTTAGAACCTTATACCGTGTCGTATTTAATTTGTCATCACCATATCTTATATCATATGATATAAGACCTGAATATACTCATAAATATGAGTTAAGTATAGTGGTGTGACGTTAACGTACGTACGTAAGATATATAACGTGTCGGTAGTACATTGGAATACATGTGTATGTGCCTTTTTCAAAAAATTCTGAATATATATATATATTATATATAAGTGGCGTGTGGAATTAAATGTGGGGAGGAGGAGAAAACTTTCCTTCCATAGCCTTGTTGCCTTTGTGCCTTTTCCAAATGCATCTTCCTTTAATGAACTACTTAGTTTATTAAACTAAGTACTTCACTTAATGAACTACTTTAGTTCATTTATTGTGGCACCTGAAAATAGTATAAACTCAACAAATGTTCGCCATATGATGTAAGCTTTAGTGCTTCATGGCTCGTTAGTACGGCAACATAATATATAAGCTAAATAAGGCAAGTAGTGACAAGTTATCATGCATACATGTACACACTTATACACGTTTGTATATATGTATACATATTCAACGTTTCTTATTTTGAAATCACTCAAACCCTCTTATTTCTACAATCTCCCCCTTTTGATGATTTTCAAAATAACTAGTGTACATGATTTAAGTACTACCTCTCCCCCTTGAATTATGCACAGATTTGAAATTTGAATTTCGAATTTCAAATCCGGCTCCCCCTTGATTCATGCAATTAGGATCAATCAGTCTCTCTCTCCCCCTTAAATCATGCTTCTCTCTCCCCCTTTATTTTGGAAAGTTAATCAAAAGATTCCTGTCAAAAAGGAAAGTAAATCAAATAGTATCACATTAAATCACATCAACGGGAATCATGCCTAATTTAGAACGAAGAGATTCAAATGTGGCTTGATTTAAGGCCTTTGTAAATATATCCGCTACTTGTGATTCTGTGCATACGTGATCTATGACAATATTTCCGTTGTTAACGTGATCACGAAGAAAATGATAGCGAACTTCTATATGCTTAGCCTTAGAGTGTAATACGGGGTTCTTAGACAAATTTATTGCACTCATACTATCACAATATATAGGAATTTTATTTACGGTAATTCCAAAGTCCGAAAGTTGTTGTTTTATCCACAACAACTGTGTGCAACAAAGGCTAAGAGCCATATACTCAGCCTCAGTAGTGGACAAAGCAACACTTGCTTGCTTTTTGGAAAACCATGAAATAAGGGAATTTCCTATAAATTGGCAAGTTCCGCTCGTGCTTTTTCTATCTATCTTGCAGCCACCATAATCTGCATCAGTGTAAGCATGTAAGTCAAATGTAGAGTCCTTACCATACCAAATACCTAAGGTGGGCGTGTGCTTAATATAACGGAATATTCTTTTTACCGCATTTAAGTGTGACACCTTAGGTTGACTTTGAAAACGAGCACACATGCATACGCTAAACATAATGTCAGGCCTACTAGCAGTTAAATATAGTAAAGAACCTATCATAGATTGATATAATCCATTATCAACGTCTTTACCATGTTCGTCTTTGTCTAATTTAGTAGTAACACTCATAGGCGTGGGGGATGGTTTCAAATTTTCAAAACTGAACTTCTTGATCATGTCATTTATGTACTTAGCTTGGCTTATATGAATTCCTTTACTCGTTTGCTTAATCTGCAAGCCAAGAAAATAATTAAGTTCACCAACCATAGACATTTCAAATTCAGCTTTCATACAATTTTCAAAATCTTTAACGAGTCTATGTGAGGTAGAACCAAAAATAATGTCATCTACGTAGATTTGAATAATAAGTAAATCTGATTTTTCTTGTTTCAAAAATAGTGTACTATCTATAGTACCACGTTTAAAATTATTTTCTAAAAAAAAAGTAGCAAAACGATCATACCATGCTCTCGGCGCTTGCTTTAGACCATATAGTGCCTTCTTTAGTTTGTACACGTGATCTGGATGTTTCAAATCTTCAAAACCGGGTGGTTGCTTCACGTATACTTCTTCTTGTATAAATCCGTTTAGAAAAGCACTTTTGACGTCCATTTGATATAATTTAAAATCTTTCAAGCAAGCAATAGCAAGTAAGAGTCGTATAGCTTCTAAACGTGCTACGGGTGCAAATGTTTCATCGTAGTCTATTCCTTCTTCTTGATTATATCCTTGAGCTACGAGTCTAGCTTTATTTCTAACGACCTTTCCTTCTTCATTCATTTTGTTCCTAAATACCCACTTTGTGCCTATTATTGTCTTATCTTGTGGTCGTGGCACTAAATCCCATACATCATTTCTAACGAATTGATTAAGTTCGTCATGCATAACATCAATCCAAGATGAATCACTCAAAGCATCATGCACATTTTTGGGCTCAATTTCAAAAATCATAGCATGAAATTCATTTATTTCATCCGAAGTGATTCTTCTACGTGGTCGCACACCGTGAGTAATGTCGCCTATGATGAGATCATGTGGGTGATCTTTATGCCATCTTAGTTGATTATTTTCTAAGTTATCATGCATTTCTATATGATCATGCATTTCTAGTGTCTCATTCATCTCATGCATATCAAAAGAATCATTATCTTCATCCAAAACAGGTTTCAATTCAAAATCATCGTCATATTCCTTATCTTTATCAATCTCACCAAATTCATTGAATTTAACATGAATAGATTCTATGATTTGTCTAGTGAGAGGATCATAACATCTATATGCTTTTGAATTTATGGAATACCCAACAAAAATGCACTCAATTGATTTGGATTCAAATTTATCTAAATTATCTTTTGTATTCAAGACAAAACATTTGCATCCAAACACACGAAAATAATCAATCTTAGGCATGCGATCATTCAAAATTTCGTAAGGCGTCTTATTTATTTTCTTTCTTATAGATAGGCGATTTACAATATAGCATGCACAATTTACGGCTTCCGCCCACAGAAATCTAGGCAATTTATTTTCGCAAAGCATGGTTCTAGCAATTTCTTGTAGTGTGCGATTCTTTCTTTCTACTACTCCATTTAATTGTGGAGTTCTAGGTGGCGAAAACTCATGTTTAATTCCTTTTTCTTCACAAAACGAAATCATCTCTTTATTTTTAAATTCACCGCCTCTATCGCTTCTTATTCTTTTCACATTTACGCCGTATTGATTTTCAAGTTGTTTAATTAATTTAGCAATTTCTACGGTGCTATCATCTTTATGTGCAAGAAATAAAGTCCAAGTATAACGAGAAAAGTCATCAACAATCACGCATGCATAGTGACGCCCACCAAGGCTTGTAGTGCGACTAGGACCAAACAAATCGATATGTAATAGTTCTAGTATTCTAGTCGTGCTTATCTCATTTTTAGGCTTAAGTGACTCACGTGTTTGTTTGCCTTTTATGCAAGATTCACACAACTGAAAGTTGTCTAAATCAAGCGTAGGCAATCCCCGTACTAGGTTCTTTCGTTGCAATTTTTCTAGTGTAGAAATACCTATGTGTCCTAAACATCTATGCCACAAATTCACATTGGGTTCATTTGACATAAAACATTTAACTTTAGCGTCTACTACATCATCCATAGATAGTGTAAAGATATTTCCTTCTCGTTTTCCTTTTAAGACGGTTTCTCCATTTTTATTTATTATATTGCAATAAGGGTGAGTAAAACAAACATTGAAGCCATTGTCAACAAATTGAGAAATACTAAGAAGATTGTAAGATAAGTTGCTTACCAAAAATACGTTGGAGATTTGAAGTGTATTTGGATTGCCAATCATACCTTTTTTAATGATCTTCCCTTCATTGTTGTCTTCAAAGGTCACGGATCCGCCTTTTGTGACCTTCTTTAATTTGGAGAACAGGCTCGGGTCACCCGTCATGTGCCTCGAGCAACCACTGTCAAGGAACCACTTTATTGATGTGTCTTTTGATGAGTGGTCTCCCTGCAATGTGAAAAGGTGATTTAGGTACCCTTTTAATTTTGGGTCCTTTCGTGTTAGTTAATCACCTTTTGGTAAAGGTACCTTTCGGTACCCATACTTGGGTGATCCTTCTCGGTCTATCAAATGGCAAGAATGAAGGTGCGATATAATATACATGTGGTGCATGTACTTTGGGTCTTTGCCCAAGGACTCCTCTATACTCATTGAATAAGGGACGCTTTTGATATGTCCTTGGGTGCGTGTGCGTAGTGCGTGGATGATATGTATTTCGTGTATGCATTGTTCTTTTCTTCTCATATCTATATGGTACAACGTTATATTTCACATGATATGAGGGAGTGGGGCGTGTGGAAGGGGGCGCTTTTTGCGTCATCTTAGACGCCACTTGATGCTTAGGGGTGTCTACTTTCTTAGACACAACAAACTTGGTTGGTTTGGTTGATACTTCGTTAGTATCAACGTATCCCAATCCAGTTTTGTCACTGTCATGCTTTTGCGATAATATGATGCGATGCAGCATGTTTGACCCTGTATCGAATTGTTTCATCATTTTCTCTAAGTCTGTATTCCTTGATTTCAAATTTGAAATCTCGGATTTCATTTCATTATTTTGAGAAGTCAATGATGAGATCTCGGTTTTTAATGCAGTGATGACACATGAAGACTCTTTCTTTGAATCGCTTAATTGAGCGACAAGATTCTCATTAGAAGATTCTAACAGTTTCTTGTCTTCAATTAAACGTTTCTTTTCTTTTGCGAGAGTCTTAGTAAATTTATGTAATTCAAGATACTGACTAAAAAGATCATCATAAGAAGGTTCAGAGTCAGAGTCAGAATCGGATGATACCTCATTAGACTCCTTTGAAGCGAAGCAAACTTGAGCGGTCTCCTCTTCAGTCTCAGTTTCAGAGTCTGATGAGTCACTCCATGTGGAGGCCTTTAGTGCACGTTTCCTTTGTTTAGAATCTGAGACGAGTCTATTTTTGTTCCGCTCCTTGTCAGGGTATTTATTAGTTTGCTTTTCTTTGTTTGGGCAGTCATATGATAAGTGTCCGAGTTTGCCGCATTCATAACATTTAATGTCCTTATCATTTGACTTGTTTTTATTTCTCTTAGATGTAGTGCCCTTGTTTTTATTTCTAAATGACTTTCTCATGAATCTTCTTAGTCCTTTAGCCAATAGAATTAAATCATCATTATCCGATTCGGAATCACTATCATCTACGTGATCGGAGGGAGGGGAGACGTATTCATTTGATTTAAAAGCAATTGTCTTACCTTGTTTAGATGATTCCGATTTCCGAATAGTAAGTTTGTTTTCATAAACTTTGAGTGAGCCAATGAGTTCTTCCATTTTTATTGATTTAGTCTCCTTACTTTCTTCTATATCAGTCACTTTAGGGTCCCATTCCGAAGGAAGGCTTCGTAGGACTTTCTGTACCTTTTCCTGCGTAGTAAAAGCCTTACCAAGAGACTCAAGAGAGTTATAGATGTTAGTTAAACGAAGATCCATATCTACAATCGACTCATTAGGCAACAATTTAAAAGACTCAAGAGTAGACATGAGCATATTAATTTTTGACTCTTTTACTTGACTCGTGCCTTCGTGTTTCATTTCTAAAATTCTCCACATTTCTTGTGCACTCGAACAATTTGACACATAACTAGACTCACTTTTACTCAATCCGTTTAAAAGCAATTGCATAGCCCTAGCATTCATACTAAGCTTCTTTTTATCATCACTCGTATATTCTTGTCTAGTTTTAATAACTTCTAAAGTAACTCCGTCTACAGTGGATACATTAGATGGGACATATGGACCATCTTCAATTATTGACCAAAGATCTATATCTATAGCCATAAGAAAAAGTTTCATCCTAAGTTTCCATTGAATAAAAGACTCACCGTCAAAAAGTGGAGGCCTTTGGCTCGACATACCTTCTTGTTCGGTTTTGAGATTTGTGGATGCCATCTCACTGAATCGTTGGATTCCTTGTAGTGAGTATTCCTGTGCTCTGATACCACTTGTAGGATCTGCAAGGCACCACTAGAAGGAGGGGGGGGGGGTTGAATAGATGGTGCGGAAAGTGTGCTTTTTAAAATTTCTTTAGACTTGAACAATTCAAGTTCTGAAAACAGATTCTGCTTTCAGGACCTGTTTTAAAACGTTTTTAAAACCAGGTTAGAGGTCTCCAAAAATTATGAAATTTTGAGAGAACTTAGCCTCAGATGTTATGAGGGTCCCCTAAAAATTTCAAATCAAAATTCAACCTTTAACCCCTTCAAAAACCGTTGGCACTCAGATTGTGCAAATCTGCCAGAAACGGTAGATGGTTTTGAAAAATTAATTCCTATTTGTGTGAATGTCCAAATGATCTAAAAATTTGACCAATAACTCCTCACACACTATATTTAAATAGGTTGAAACAGTTTTTGAAAATTCTTTTGGGAAGTAGGTCAAACACAACCAAAGTCTCAACCTTTGCAAGTCTGAAAATCAGACTGCACTAGTCTCAGATCTTTTGATGTTTGACTGACCTATACTTGTCCAAAAGGGTTGAAACTTGTGCCAAATTAACCCTAGAACGTTTATGTATGTTTCTGGAAATTTTTATAATTTTTGGAAATCGTTTGCTATTTTTCCAAACGTGAACAAAACGGATAAACAGTGCAGAAACTGAAAAGTAAATGCTGAAAGTAAATTGCACCAAGAATTTTATACTGGTTCGGTTATAAACAACCTACTCCAGTCTTCAAGGAACACCTTCCTTGGTTCACACTAATCACACACACGCAGTACACCTTACCGCAGGGTTGATAGAGTTACACCTAACTCCAACCCTTTACAAACCTTGTATGACGAGTACAATTCACACGAACACCACCACCTTGCTAGAGTGAAGATTGATCACACCTTGATCAATCTTTTACAAAGATGAATGAATGGTGGTTTCTATGAAGCCTATCCAAGATTGAAAGAAGTAAAATACAATAGGCTTTTTACAAGAAAAGAAAGAAAGAAGATGTAGGAGAAAAGAGGCTTGGCACTTTGATCACTTTAGAATGCAATTCTTGGTGTTGTATTTGTTTGTTCTTCTCTTCTCTTCCTTATAGCATGTAGCCGTCCACCCCTATGCCTCTCCCCCTCTTGAAAATTTCCTTTTAAGTGCTTGAGAGAGTGTAAGACATCATAGTGACAATGCTTTGCTTACTTGGCATCACTTCATTGGACCATCATTTAGTCATTGCTTACTTGGCACCTCTTGATTGGCTCAATGTTGTCATCATTTTATGACATGGAAAATCTGAAATAACCACTTAATATTTGCCAAAAAATCAACACATAATACATTCCATAAATCAAGAGATATTCACATAAATTGTGAGACAAAAAAATCCTTCCTATTCAAGTCATGAAAATCGGTCATAATGTCTTATTGCCATGCTGAAAATTCAGCATGTGCATCACTCAATTCTATTCAAAATAATACCAAATTTTCTTTGATTTTTTCTTTATAAAATGAATCACAAAGTTATGGTAAGTATTGCTATCACATGAGAAATGAACTTGGACACTTCCAAGCTCACAAATTCGGCCAGCACACCCTTCACACATGCTGAAAATTTCAGCATGTGTGATATGTAGAATATCACACTTTTATTAATTTAAATAATATTCAAATCACTTCCATAACTCCTTCAATTTATCCTTTAATGAAAAATTGACAAAATATCTTGTCTTAATGATGAAGAATTCGGCCACCATATGTGTAACATGCTGAAATTTTCAGCATGTGACATAAGAGAGGTATATGTTGAATACTTACCTTTTGTAGCTTCTCTCTTTGATTTCTCAACATTGTATGATTGATCCTTGACGAATCAACATGCCAACAAGGCTCCACATATGCTCCATCTCAGCTGTAGTGACGTTTAAATGTGTATATACATGTGCTGAAATTTATTTTTGCTAACTTTGTAAAATAGTGCACATTTAATAATACACACATGTGATATTCTAATCAGCCCTTAATTTAATTTTCTAGAACACTTTAAGATGTATATTATATGTAAAAAGTGTCTAGATACGTGTCACATCATGGTCAAGAAAAACGTTCCATGTTAAGTGCGTAGAAAACCGAATTTTCGATATTTATTGATTACCCGATTTTTCTTTAATTTAAATTCCAACTTTTGCACATGATATATATATTATGTTATACATAATATATATAGTGTATACTTTAAATTTCAGCTCTTGGCTGATTAAAAAAATGGTACCATAAACATGTGACAAAAATAAAATTGGAATCTTCACATTTTGGCCTAAATGTGGGGTGATTTGTGTGTGCCAACATGGAAAGTATTTTTGGCTAATCACACCATGTGTATCACGAAATTTTCATCAATTTTTGATGTATATGGGCTGGCCATTTATTTATGGCAAGTACGTGACACATTGGCGAAGTTTCGGTATTCGCCCGATACGACAAATTTCGGTTTAGAACCTTATATCGTGTCGTATTTAATTTGTCATCACCATATCTTATATCATATGATATAAGACCTGAATATACTCATAAATATGAGTTAAGTATAGTGGTGTGACGTTAACGTACGTACGTAAGATATATAACGTGTCGGTAGTACGTTGGAATACATGTGTATGTGCCTTTTTCAAAAAATTCTGAAAATATATATATATATTATATATAAGTGGCGTGTGGAATTAAATGTGGGGAGGAGGAGAAGACTTTCCTTCCATAGCCTTGTTGCCTTTGTGCCTTTTCCAAATGCATCTTCCTTTAATGAACTACTTAGTTTATTAAACTAAGTACTTCACTTAATGAACTACTTTAGTTCATTAATTGTGGCACCTGAAAATAGTATAAACTCAACAAATGTTCGCCATATGATGTAAGCTTTAGTGCTTTATGGCTCGTTAGTACGGCAACATAATATATAAGCTAAATAAGGCAAGTAGTGACAAGTTATCATGCATACATGTACACACTTATACACGTTTGTATATATGTATATATATTCAACGTTTCTTATTTTGAAATCACTCAAACCCTCTTATTTCTACACACGGCCCCATAAAATATTTTATACCCTGCCGTTGATTCACAGGTCACGCTTTTATACCCTGCTTTTGCAGGCGTGACTTTTATACCATGCGATCAACCAGCAGCCATAGTTTGCCTTTCGAAAACTTTAAACTTCTCTTGTATACACATGTTCTTTCGCAAAACAATTCTCAAGTCAAATGCAAGTGCCCATGTCTTGATGCAGGATGCTCATGCAACTTCGTTTCAAACATGTAACATTCACGCACACATCTTACATATCAAGTATACGGTCTTGCACCTCAAACACTTCACGTTCGTATCTTTCCTAGTCCGTTTGTCTCACTAATTCACTTGGGATTCAATCTTACTCTTACTTAGTCGAACTTACCATCTATACCTCAATTACACCTCAAATACCCTTGCATTTTATGTTCAAAAGAAGTGTATAGAGTTACTACACATACGTAGAGCGCCTAAAGGTTCAAAAAGACTTCCAGTATACTTCGAACGCTACATGGAGCACCTAATGTGGACATGGAGCGCCTATACTAGGCGTTTGAAGTGTTTGGGGATGTGCCGTATACATCGAACGCCTACATGAAGCGCCTAATGTGACATGAAGCGCCTAATGTAGGTGTTCAAAGTCTACGGGGATGCTCTGGGACACATTGAACGCCTACATTAGGCGCCTAATGTGACTTGAAGCGCCTAATGTAGGTGTTCGAAGTGTTCTGATAGTTCTAAACTGCACTTTTCTGCAGTAACTTCCACCCAACACATTTCTTCTTCAACCCCTTTCATGTTCAACACCTCAAGATCAATCTTAGCACCTTGATTCATCATGCTTAACACACCACTAACATGAATTGATTCTTAGACATATCTAAAAGTATCCACTCTTAACCTTCTATCATTCACAACCATCAATAGATATCCTCAACCTTCCCAATACAATAAGACTATAACAAGGCTATCAATCATCCTTCAATTCTCTGCAACTCCTCTCAAACATCTAAGGTGTATACAACCAACACAAGAACATAACAAAACAATAAACACATCAAGAATACACTTTCATGGGCATGCTTGACAAACAACAAAGCACCACATAGCTATTCTCAGAAATTTGGCCCAAAGAACATGACTTTACACAACTAACAACAACAATTACATATTGTAAAGCATTTAACATAAACAAATCAAAACTACTAATGTGTGATCCAAGTTTTCTGTTTGTAAGAACATAGGGCCTATAGAATGAAAATTTACGTAAAGCGTATAGAAAGATTACTTGCCTTGGAATCTAGATATGCTTACAAGTGTATGGCAAAATTTCTTTAAAGATTGAACCTAGATTGAACGCTCTTCCTTCCTTTCCTTCTTCTTCTCTTTTTCTTCTTCTTTCCTCTTTCTCCTTCCCTTTCTCTCCAGCGGTTTTCTTCCCTCTCCTTTTTGTGTTATAACCGATCCCTTAGGCTGATGGGGAGTTATACTAAGTGTTGTGTAACTCCCCTATCCTTTAGTAGGGACCTTTTAGGCAATTTTCCTTAATTACCTTTAATTCTACTTTTAACCCCTTTTCTTATTTCTCCTATATTTTAAGTAACTAAGTCTCACATCCTACATCATTAGTTAAATTGCATTTAAGTTTGACCTTTAAGTATGAAAGTCGTGCTTAAAAGTCACGGGGTATGACATTTCACCCCCTTACAAAAAGTTTCGTCCTCGAAACTTACGTACCTTAGTCAAAGAGCTGAGGATACTTCTCCCGCATTTGTTCTTCGAGTTCCCAAGTGGCCTCACGTTCCGTGTGGTTGCTCCATTGGACCTTTACATAAGGAATCACTCGCTTCCTCAACACTTGATCCTTCCGGTCTACAATTTTTACGGGTATCTCTTCATATGTAACATCGTCCTTGAGTTCCAAAGGTTGAGCTTCAAGTACATGACTTGGATCCGTCACGTACTTCCTCAATTGTGAGACGTGGAATACGCTGTGAACTTACGCCAATACCGGAGGTAATGCTAACCTATATGCCAAGGCTCCCACCTTCTCAAGTATTTCGTAAGGACCAATAAAACGAGGGCTTAGCTTGCCTTTTACTCCAAACCTCATGACACCCTTTGTAGGTGATACCCTCAAATAAACTTTTTCACCCACATCAAATTCCATTGGTCATCGTTTGGAATCTACCCAACTCTTGTTGCGATCCTGAGCCGCCTTGAGTCTTTCCCGGATGACTTTCACCTTTTCTAGAGTTTTCTCCAATAGCTCAGGTCCGGTGATGGTCCTCACACCTACTTCGTCCCAATAAACCGGGGACCTATATTTCTTTCTATACAAAGCTTCAAAAAGAGCCATGTCAATTGCGCTGTGGTAACTGTTGTTATAAGAAAACTCCATTAGCTTTACCATTCCATCCCAACTCCCTTTAAAATCCAACACGCAAGCCCTTAGCATATCTTCCAAGGTCTGAATAGTCCACTCGGACTATCCATCAGTTTGGGGATGATACGCCGTACTCAACCTTAATTCCGTACCCATGGCTTTCTGGAATGCTGTCCACAACTTAGATGTAAACCGTGAATCCCGATCGGACACTATACTTACTGGAACACCATGCAAGCTAACAATATTCTCCATATATAAATTCACTAACTTGTCAAGAGGTGCTTCACTTGAAACAGGTAGGAAATGTGCAGACTTTGTTAAACGATCCACGATGACCCAAATAATGTCATATCCACATCTTGTCTTTGGTAAACCAGCTACGAAATCCATCGTGACATGTTCCCATTTCCATTCCGGGATCTCTAACGGCATCAATAATCCTCCCGGCCTTTGGTGTTCCACCTTGACTTGTTGACAAGCTAAGCACCTTTCTATAAATTCAGCAACATGTCGTTTCATTCCGGACCACCAATAATATTGCTTGAGATCTCTATACATCTTGGTGCTACCAGGGTGTATTGATAACCTCGAACTATGAGCTTCTTGCAAAATTTCCTTTCTAAGTTCATCAACATCAGGTACGCATAATCTTTCTCTAAACCATAAGCTCCCATCCTCTTTGGTCTGAAATCCTTCAACTTGACTATGTTTCACCTTTTCCGTTATTTCATTTAGGGCCTTATCTTTCTTCTGAGCCTCTTTTATCTGGTCAATCAAATTTGGCGTGATGGTCAATGTTGTCAGTACGTTCACCGTGGAGTCAATCAAATCCAAACCGAATTCCTCTATCTCTCTTTCCAATGGTGATTGTCGCGCATGGCTGGACTTCCTACTTAACGCATCTGCCACTTTATTAGCCTTCCCTGGATGGTAATGTATTGTCAAATCATAGTCTTTTAGCAACTCCAACCATCTCCGCTGCCTCATGTTTAATTCTTTCTGAGAGAATAAATACTTTAAACTCTTGTGATCCATGAATACCGCGTATTTTTCTCCATATAAGTAATGCCGCCAGATCTTCAAGGCGAACACCACCGCAGCAAGCTCAAGATCGTGTGTGGGATAATTTTGCTCGTAAGGCTTAAGCTATCTTGAGGCATATGCGATGACTCGTTCGTTTTGCATTAAAACACAACCTACAAACAAGGTGTTAGTCTAAACTTAATTGGTATACAAGATCATAACCTTATACTACAGTTTACGTACCTAAACCATTCTTTGACGCATCACTATAAATCACAAACCCATCAGTTCCGGAGGGTTGAGCCAATACTGGAGCTGTCGTTAATCTCTTCTTAAGCTCCGTAAAGGTTTGCTCGCATTCCGCCGTCCACTCGAACTTGGACTTCTTTTGAGTAAGGAGATTGAGAGGTACAGCTATTCTTGAGAATCCCTCAACAAACTTTCTGTAATAGCCCGCTAGACCCAAGAAACTTCGCACTTCGGTGACGTTGGTAGGTCTAGGCCATTTAGTTACAGCTTCTACCTTCTTCGGATCAACAGCAATCCCCTCCTCCGATATCACGTGACCCAGAAAAGCCACACTTATTAACCAAAACTCACACTTGCTAAACTTAGCGTATAGTTGTTTCTGCCTCAAAATACTTAGAACGGTTCTCAAATGCTCAGCGTGAGTTTGCTCGTCAGGAGAATACACCAGAATATCATCTATGAATACCACTACAAACTTGTCCAACAGTTCCCGAAAGACGGTATTCATAAGGTCCATAAAAGCTGTAGGGGCATTTGTTAATCCAAACGGCATCACCAAAAACTCATAATGGCCATATCTTGTGCGAAAGGCTGTCTTTGCGATGTCCTCGGCCTTCACTCGCAACTGATAATACCCTGATCGGAGATCAATTTTAGAGAAGATCTTGGCACCCTTGAGTTGATCAAACAAATCCTCAATTCGCGGAAGGGGATACTTATTTTTGATGGTAAATTTATTCAACTCTCTATAATCGATACAAAGTCTCATGCTACCATCTTTCTTCTTTACAAACAAAACAGGTGCTCCCCAGGGCGATACACTAGGACGGATAAACTTCTTGTCTAATAACTCCTGCAGTTGTTCCTTCAACTCTCTCAACTCTGCTGGAGCCATTCTATAAGGGGATTTAGAAATAGGTTCAGTTCCTGGAACCAAGTTTATCTCGAACTCGACTTCCCTCGGGGGTGGTACTCCTGGTAACTCTTCCGGAAACACATCAAGAAATTCATTGACCACTGGAATTTGCTCAATAGGCGGTACCTCCTGGGTAACATCCATGGCATACACTAGGAATCCCTCAGCACCTTTCCTTAAGGCTTTGCACGCTTGGGCAACCGACACATACACCTTCTTGGGAACTTTCTTTCGTTCTGCATCTCCTTGAAAAGTTACCTCTTCCATCTTAGTACTCTTGACGGTCACTTTCTTTAGTCGACAATCAATATTTGAGTGATACTTGGCCAACCAGTCCATTCCTAATATCACGTCAAAGTCATACATCTGGATAGGAATCAGTGTGGCGGAGAATGTTTGTCCTTCAAACTCCAATTCACAATCTCGGTACTGCTGGTACGAAACCATAATTTGATCTCCGGCCGCTTGAACGTGATACGGAGTTTCTAACCATTCAGGCAAACTACCAAGGTGCTTAGTGAATCTCTTTGCTACAAAGGAGTGGCTTGCGCCGCTATCGAAGAGCACGTTGGCAGGTATCTTATTTACTAAAACCGCACCTGCTACTACATTGGTAGCCTCCTGCACCTCAGTGTCCGTCATGAGATGTACATGGGCATTCGCTCGCGGCTTTGCTCTCGGCTGCTGAGCCTCCTCTCCAGGAATATTTTTCTTTATCTCCGGGCAATCCCTAATCATTTGACCCACTTGACCGCATCGGAAGCATGCTCCAGCCACCTTTCTACACTCTTCGACGTGATTCTTGTTGCAATGTGGACAAACTCCTATAGCCTGCTGAACTACTGGATTCTGGGGTGAGAGTCTCTGAAAATTTCCCACTGGGCCTCTTTTCGGAATCTTGACCCAACGTCCGGGTCTTCCATCAACTCTCCCATCATCTCTTGGCCTTTTGCCTCTATCAGACCCTCCTGCACTAGCTTCTCTTGCCGCTACTCTGCGAAAATCACTCTCGACGCAGAAACACGCATCTAGCATATCCTCATAAGTTTTCATCCCCGCATTCACTATCGCCGACTGTATCCTCGAGCCTAAACCTCTCTCGAACTTCGTCATCTTGAGGCGATTATCTGACATAATCACAGGAGCAAACTTTCCCAAATCGTGGAAACGATCAGCATATTCTGATACAGTCATCCGACCCTGCTCAAGTCGGTCGAATGCCCTAATCTTGTCCAGTATAGCCGTCTCTGGCACATAATACTTCAGGAACACATCACAGAACTGTGCCCATGAGATAGGTGGGGTCATTCTTAGCACCATTCCGGCCCACCATTCGCCAGCCTTGCCACTTAGAAGAGGTGTGGCCACATCAACCTTTATCTCCTCCGGAACTTGCACTAACCGAAAATATTTCTCCACCTCAGCCAACCAGTGCTGAGCCTCCTTAGGATCAGTACATCCTCCAAACTCCGGCACCCTCATCTTTCTCATCTCTCCATAAAAGAACCGGATGTTATGCTGGGGCGGTGGAGGAGGCGGAGGCTGATGCTGTTGAGCAAACCCTTGTACGATCACCGTTAGTGCATCAGTGAGCACCTGGGGTAAAACCACTTGTGGTGGCTGGTTCTCCTGTCCATTTCCAGAGTTGACTGTGTTATCTCTTTTTGGAGGCATTTTTTTCTCTGAAAGGTTAACGTTGCATTAGCATTCAGTAAATACAAGAGGTTACTGAAAGCTTGAACGCGTAAGAATGGATGAGGTATGTAGTAAAACTATTAATACGAAATTAGATGATAAACGCGCTCGCACACACCCAACCCAGATCATACTTAAACTCTAGAGAAATCAGTACTTATAACTAATGATCAACCTTAAGGGAGAATCATATCTTAGATGTCTAAAAGATCATGAACCTAAGTTTCCGAGATAGATCTGAAGCCTAGGCTCTGATACCACCTATAGCGCCCTGGCCCGAAACTGTCATCGGAACCAGTGCACCCGCCGTAGTCTACTATGAGAACTACGAAGCGTCAAAGCGGATCAAGCATGCATCATCCATGATGTAAGATAAATCAACGGAAACGTTGTAAGATTTAAAACTTCACCATCATTAATGCACCCAGAAAATATAGCGGAAATAAAAAGTGTTTGATCAACTGTCTAACATAACTTCCAGTACAACATACTAAACATGGAGTTTCCAAACTTAAAGAGAGTAATCCAGCATCTATCTACTTCCATGCCCGTCATTCCATTGAGCCCACTCGCCATCGTCTTCGACAAATATCATTTCATATTCCGGCTCACCTGAAAAGGAATAGAGTATCTGTTCTTAGCGAAAATATCGCCAGTAAGTAACCCGTCTATACACCTTACAGGATCACACACGACGAGTCACCAGTGTAAAAGTCATTGCCCAAAATAAGGTGCTCTGGTTAGCAAATAGCATCTTTATAAGAATTCCTCAAAACAGATAAAACACATAAATTATACGCGGATACGAGAACAAACATGTAATAAAACAACATATCACATAAGCAAGACATAAACTAGTCACATTTCTTGCATGTCACATCTTATGCTTCGTGTATCATGATGCATGTACTTCTTTAAAACCACACACAACACCCATGCATATGTCTTCTTTCATAAACATGTCATGTGTGTCATTTCACAAAACATTTCATAATTCTTCTTATCATATTCTTCGCGTAGCAGAACTTTATACCCTGTGGGTGATCAGTCCACAGCAAACAGAACTTTATACCCCGTGCTGAAAGGTCCGCGGCCCCATAACATATAACTTTATACCCCATGCTGAAAGGTCCACGGCCCCATTACATACATCATATATCCGTGCTGATAGGTCCACGGCCCCATTACATATATCATATATCCGTGCTGATAGGTCCACGGCCCTATAAAATATTTTATACCCTGCTGTTGATTCACGGGTCACGCTTTTATACCCTGCTTTTGCAGGCGTGACTTTTATACCATGCGATCAACCAGCAGCCATAGTTTGCCTTTCGAAAACTTTAAACTTCTCTTGTATACACATGTTCTTTCACAAAACAATTCTCAAGTCAAATGCAAGTGCCCATGTCATGATGCAGGATGCTCATGCAATTTCGTTTCAAACATGTAACATTCACACGCACATCTTACATATCAAGTATACGGTCTTGCACCTCAAACACTTCACGTTCGTATCTTTTCTAGTCCGTTCGTCTCACTAATTCACTTGGGGTTCAATCTTACTCTTGCTTAGTCGAACTTACCATCTATACCTCAATTACACCTCAAATACCCTTGCATTTTACGTTCAAAAGAAGTGTATAGAGTTACTACACATACATAGAGCGCCTAAAGGGTCAAAAAGGCTTCCAGTATACTTCGAACGCTACATGGAGCACCTAATGTGGACATGGAGCGCCTATACAAGGCGTTCAAAGTGTTCGGGGATGTGCCGTATACATCGAACGCCTACATGAAGCGCCTAATGTGACATGAAGCGCCTAATGTAGGTGTTCGAAATGTACGGGGATGCTCTGGGACACATTGAACGCCTACATTAGGCGCCTAATGTGACTTGAAGCGCCTAATGTAGGTGTTCGAAGTGTTCTGACGGTTCTAAACTGTAGTTTCTGTAGTAACTTCCACCCAACACCTTTCTTTTTCAACCCCTTTCATGTTCAACACCTCAAGGTCAATCTTAGCACCTTGATTCATCATGCTTAACACACCACTAACATGAATTGATTCTTAGACATGTCTAAAGGTATCCACTCTTAACCTTCTATCATTCACAACCTTCAATAGATATCCTCAACCTTCCCAATACAATAAGACTATAACAAGGCTATCAATCATCCTTCAATTCTCTGCAACTCCTCTCAAACATCTAAGGTGTAGACAACCAACACAAGAACATAACAAAACAATAAACACATCAAGAATACACTTTCATGGGCATGCTTGACAAACAACAAAGCACCACATAGCTATTCTCAGAAATTTGGCCCAAAGAACATGACTTTACACAACTAACAACAACAATTACATATTGTAAAGCATTTAACATAAACAAATCAAAACTACTAATGTGTGATCCAAGTTTTCTCTTTGTAAGAACATAGGGCCTATAGAATCAAAATTTGCGTAAAGCGTATAGAAAGATTTCTTGCCTTGGAATCTAGATACGCTTACAAGTGTATGGCAAAATTTCTGTAAAGATTGAACCTAGATTGAACGCTCTTCCTTCCTTTCCTTCTTCTTCTCTTCTTCCTCTTCTTTCCTCTTTCTCCTTCCCTTTCTCTCCAGCGGTTTTCTTCCCTTTCCTTTTTGTGTTATAACCGATCCCTTAGGCTGATGGGGAGTTATACTAAGTGTTGTGTAACTCCCCTATCCTTTAGTAGGGACCTTTTAGGCAATTTTCCTTAATTACCTTTAATTCTACTTTTAACCCCTTTTCTTATTTCTCCTATATTTTAAGTAACTAAGTCTCGCATCCTACATCATTAGTTAAATTGCATTTAAGTTTGACCTTTAAGTATGAAAGTCGTGCTTAAAAGTCACGGGGTATGACATAAAATGACCAAAATACCCCTGGTGTGAGAAAACTCCAAAAATGCTCCCGATGGTCAGAAATAATCACAATTCCACCTTTGTCATGATAACCAAGATAATAATACAACCTTGAAATATTTTTCACCATATGATGTTCCTACAAAACTTAAAATACCAATTTTGCCCTTTTTAGTAAGTTGTAGAAACTTCCAAGGCACGTTAGTCACAAGACAATAATAATCACCAAAAACACATAATAGGAACATAAAGAGCATGTATAAATCTTGTACAAATGAAAACAACCATTTTATCATATTTTAGAAAATTATTTCTAAAAACCCTAGACATCGATCGATCGAAGTGTCTCAGCTTCAGAGATCGATGTCTCACAGAAAGGTTCAGGTTTTGTCTCTGACCTACATCGATCGATCGAAGTGAGAGTTCGATGTACATCAATGGATCGATGTGTCTCAGGTTTAGAGATCGATGTCTCACAGAAAGGTCTTAAACTTTTCTGCCTTACATAGATCGATCGATGTGAGAGATCTATGTACATAGATCGATCGATGTGCAACAACCTGAGAGATCATGTCAACTTTTTCAACTTTTTCAACTTTTAATCACATATAACACCATGTGTGACATTTTTAAGTATTCACCACTTAAAATCATGACTTTGAAAATTATCCAAACATATTTCTCAACAACTACATTGATTATCAATTGAAGACTAGCAATTCTGAGGTGAGATTTTAAATAATTAATGTGTATTATTTCTATAAAGATACGATCAGTGCATACCTATATATATATATATATATATACACATACATATATATATGAGGATATTCGGCCATTTTACTAAAAATTTACCAAAATGCCATATTTAAATATATACATGTACATACACGGCGATACATAAATACATGTAGGCAACAATCGATTCAAACAGATATACAAATGCATGATCCGAATTTCATACCAAAATAACGTATAGATTTTCGTAAAACATAGCAAGTATAAGGAGATTACTTGCCTATCTCAATATATTATACCGTACGATTGAATATAGGGTTGGTGTTGGACAAGAATTCTTTCTTCCTTCTCCTAAGGTACACGACTGGAAGGAGAATGGTGCAGCACTTTTTCTCTCTCTTTTTCGTTGCTTCCTAATGTTAGAAAGATACTATTAACGGTGTAATCAAGTTAACAGCCAAGAATTAGCAGTAATTGAGGGGCGATCAGAGATTAGCATAATTAGAGATGTGATTAGCGTAATTAGAGATTTTGTCATTAATTGTATATGATTAGACTTGCCTTGTGTAGAAAAACATACTTGTATAGATGTGGCATTATACTGTACTGTGAATAAATGAGAAATACGAAAGAAAATTTCCGTAAAGATTTGTCCAGAAACCAAAATAATGTGTTCCTAACATGGTATCAGAGCCACTGATCCAATAAACACAGTAGTTGTCTGTTTTTTTAGTTTGGCTCAGAAAATAATTCATCATCGCCAATATACCTGTTCCAGATCAAGTATGCATATACCTGTACTTATCTTCTCCATTGGCTCAGAGATAAACTCATCACAACCACGTACCTTCCCCAACAGTAATTTACCAGTATCAAGTGTAACCACGTATCATTCTGATCAGCCACACCTGCAGAAAGGAAGAAATGTCAGAAGTTGCAGAAAATACCCCAGAATCGTCAAGGCCTGCACTCTCCCTCCTAGAAGGATTCGATTTAAATGAACAGTTTGCACTGTTCTTACAAATCCGGATGACTCCAAGCCCCACAGTGACCAACATGGACAACTTGGTCATCAAAGTAAAACTGAACAGTAACAATTACCCGTTATGATGCAATCTGATAAAGAGAGCACTCTTGGGCAGAGGGATGAGTTCCCATATAACTGGGGCCTTTCAAATCATTAACCCTACCGATCCAGCATATCCCAAGTAGGAACAAGAGGACCAGCTCGTGTTTACCTGGATAATTGACAACATAGAGGACAATCTGGTCAGCAATGCCTCTAGATACCCAACGGCGAAAGCTTTATGGGAAGGCTTGGACATCACTTATGGATCAGGAAGCGACAACATTCAGATTTTTGACTTACATCGCCAAGCCAACTCCATCAGACAGGGTGACCAGCCACTAGATGAATGTTGGCGGAGACTGCAAGATTTGTGGATGTCAATAGACATTAAAGAACCAAATCCAATGGAATGCAAAAAAGATATGAACACCTTCAATAAGCGGGTTCAAGAACACCGCTTATACCAGTTACTCACTGCTGTGAGTGACAAATATGCTTCACTGAAATGAGATCTATTAAAAAGACAACCCCTACCATCGGCGGAAATGGCGTACAATGAATACCGAAGGTCAGATGTTTGAGACAAAGTACTTCTAGAACAAACTCCCTCAGTTTTCACATCACTAGGAGTAGGACAAGGATTGGTCATCAAAGGACCAATTGGCCGTGGAAGAGGAGGAACAAAGAAGGGCCCCCGCCCCCGTTCATCTCACTCAAAAGGGACAACAGAAGGAAGGGGCATTTCTTCATCTCGGTCAGGAGGACCATCACTCCGAGAAGAAAAAGCAAATATGGTATGCACCCACTACGGATAGTGAAGACATACAGTAGACCAGTACTTCAAAATCCATGGCTTCCCCGAATGGTGGGACGTCCACAAGGCATCAATGAATCAGCAAGATAAAGAGAAGGCGGGAATGACCAAGGCAGGAGCATAACATAGCAGCCATGACCAAAATCCGTGGGCGGAAGAAAGTAAGCACGAAGAGAGCCAGAAGGCTCTAGAAAGCGGCGGCAAAGGTAGAAGGGGAATAGGAAACCCTATTCCCCTTTCTGATTTAAATACCTCTTTTTTTACCCCTAAGGCTCCTGCAATGTGTAATATGGTTACATTGAGTTCCACAGTTTCAGGTATCTCAAAATCAGACCCCTTGACAAAACAAGTCGCTACTCACGCCCTCCAAATTTCACCTGATGGACACTTAAGGCCAGAAACCACCGAAATTGTCCCCTCAGTCCCTACAGTTTTAAACCCCGCACACCTGAGCCCTCAATATGCCTACAATACCATTTCTACCCCTCAATCCTTGAAATCTCCACAGTGGATCTTTGATTGTGGAGCAACATATACCATGACGTATGATCCCACTGATTTTATAAAATTTACTCCTCCAACCAAAACAACTATTGAGACAACTTGTGCTCGTATCAGGGGGAGGGACTATCCCTATCACTCCCAACATTACACTATCCAATTGTCTTTATGTCCCATCGCTATCCAATAAATTGTTGTCAATTAGTCAACTCACAAAAACATTAGACTGCATCGTACTCATATACCCTACCTTTTGTTTATTGCAGGACATTCATACGAAGGAAATTATTGGACGTGGTACTGAGAAGGCCGGGCTGTATTATGTTGGCACGGTGGCACAACAGGGACGGTCCAATCTTGCCACTAGTACGGTCTCCCGGCAGTTATGGCTTTGGCATCGGCGGTTAGGGCATGCCTCTTTTCCTTATCTTAGAATATTATTTCCTACTTTGTTTTCTTCCAATTCCCTCCATATCAGTTGTGACACATGCCTTTGGGGTCCCTCTCCAGTTACTACTCCTTTGGGTTTTCAGTATTTTGTGACATTTGTTGATGACTATTCTCGTATGACGTGGATATACCTTCTTAAACATAAATCTGATGTTAGCTCACGCTTTGTGGAATTTTATAATCTGATCCAACACTAGTACAATAAGTCAATAAAGATTCTCCGTTCTGACAACGGTGGTGAATATCTTGATGGGGGTTGGCTCAATTCTTCCGCGATAATGACCTTATACACCAAACCTTGTGTTCTGGGACTCCTGAACAAAATGGAGTCGCTCAACAAAAAAATCGTACTATCCTTGAAATGACACGTACTATGATGATTGAGTCATATGTTCCTCCGAGCTTATGGCCCGAGGCTGTTGTCACCGCAGCTTACCTGATGAATCGTCTTCCCACTATGATTCTTAATCACAAAGCCCCTTTACAAACTCTATCTCTTCAAACACCATCCCATCCATCCAAACTCTACCACCTAAAGTGTTTGGTTGTATAGTATACACTCATATCCCGAGAACTCATAGACATAAACTTGAGCCCTGTGCAAAGAAATGCGTTTTTGTTGGATACGCCGCTAACCAAAAAGGATATGGATGCTATAATCCCAAAATTTTCAGAAAAATTACCTTTACCATGAACCGTGTCTTTGTTGAAACCGAATACTACTATGACACCCATACTAGGGAACAGGGGGAGTCCTTAACCAATGATTCCCAAGTATGGCTTTCAGGATTGATTGAACCAATAGGGCAAGTAGGTGGCGCTGACTGTGCTACCCCAGCAACAGACGTACAGGTCGGCTGTCCAGTACCAGACAATACTCCTTCAAAGAATGCCTTGCAACAAACAAATGGTAATCTTGGTAATCTTCCTGATTCTCCTGATTCCCCCAGATTAATCCCTGCTTCTAATCCTGAACATCCCTCTGACATAAATTCCCTAAATGACAATGAAACTGTGGAAGGCAACTCTAACCATTTTATACAGGACCAGGTGCGTACTTTGCCCCCGAGAGGAAACCGAGGGGTCCCGCCAAACAGGTACTCCCCACCGAGGTTGCAAAGTCCTCTAAGTATCCACTGAATCTACACAGGGGGAGTATATCTGAAAGGGCAAAAGGTTTATTTGCCTCCTTATGTTCAGAAACAGTACCACGCAATGCCGACAAGGCAGCAAGACTACCAGAGTGGAAAGCTACCATGATAACAGAGATGGATGCATTACAGAAAAATAAGACTTGGGAAAAGTGCTCATTGCCCCAAGGAAAGAGAACCGTAGTGTGTAAATGGGTGTTCACAATAAAGTATAAGGCGGATGGGAGTATCGAACGGCGAAAAGCCAGATTGGTCACAAAGGGGTATACACAGATGTATGGCATCGACTACTCTAAAACCTTCTCTCCAGTAGCCAGAATCGATACAATCAGAGTCTTACTTTCAGTTATAGCCACGAAAAATTGGCCACTCTAACAGTTCGATGTTAAAAATGCATTCTTACATGGAGACCTTTCAGAAGAAGTATACATGGAGCCTCCACCTAGGTTCTCGTCAGAGTTTCATGATGGAGAAGTATGCAGGTTACATAAAGCACTCTACGGTCTTAAGAAATCTCCTCGTGCTTGGTTTGAGAGATTTACCACTGTAATGAAACAAGACGGATATCAACAAAGTAACGCCGATCACACCTTGTTCTTCAAACGAAGGGGAGCTCTTGTAACATGCCTAATAATATATGTGGACGACATGATAATCACTGGGAGCGATGCAGAAGAAATTGCCAGACTCAGGAAGTACTTGTTCACAAAATTTGAAATGAAAGACTTAGGGGGGTTGAAGTATTTCTTAGGGATCGAAGTGCTGAGGTCTCCAACAGGTATCTATATTTCTCAGAAAAAGTACATCTTGGATCTATTAGCTGAAATGGGAATGATAGACTGTAAGCCTTCTGCTACTCCGATGGTCGTAAACTATAAGCTTGATATAGTAAATGGGCGTTAAGTGCTAACAAAGAACAATACCAAAAGCTAGTGGGAAAGCTGATCTACCTGTCTCACACTCGTCCTGACATCGCTTATCCAGTCAGTGTCGTTAGTCAGTTCATGCACAACCCTCAAAAACATCATTATGATGCTGTCATTCGAATTCTTCAATACTTGAAAGGAACACCAGGACGAGGTCTAGTGTTTAGAAATCATGGCCACCTGGACATAGAAGCATATACTGATGCCGGTTGGGCAAGAAGTCAAAGTGATCGAAGATCTACGTCTGGGTATTTCGCGCTAGTCGGAGGGAACGTAGTAACATGGAAAAGTAAAAATCAAAAGGTTGTTTCGTTGTCAAGTGCCGAGGCAGAGTTCAGAGGGATAGTTAAAGGTATAACTGAAATACTGTGGTTACATAAGTTAATGAGTGAACTCAGGTTTCAAGTTCGGCAGCCTATCAAGTTGAAGTGTGACGACAAAGCGTCTATCGGTATCTCTACAAATCCTGTTCAACATGATCGTACCAAACATGTAGAAGTCGATCGTCACTTCATCAAAGAAAAACTCGAGTGTGGACTTATTGAGCTTCCGTTTGTTCGCTCCGAAGGCCAGTTGGCAGATATATTGACCAAGGCCGTAAATGCACAAGTCTTTGAAGATTCACTGTCCAAGTTAAACATTGGTGACCCCACTGTTTAACTTGAGGGGGAGTGTTAAAAAGATACTATTAACGGTGTAATCAAGTTAACAGGCAAGAATCAGCAGTAATTGAGGGGTGATCAGAGATTAGCATAATTAGAGATGTGATTAGCATAATTAGAGATTTTGTCATTAATTGTATATTATTAGACTTGCCTTGTGTAGAAAAACATACTTGTATATATGTAGCATTATACTGTGCTGTGAATAAATGAGAAATACTAAAGAAAATTTCCGTAAAGATTTGTCCAGAAACCAAAATACTGTGTTCTTAACACCTAATGGTGGCCTAATGATTGGAAAATAAGTAAAATAGTTGACGTTGTGGCTGAGTGAGGGTGGCCTTGGAGGTTGGAGGGGTGCAGCTTGCACTTCTTTTTTTCCAAATTATGGCAGGCTGCCGCTGGAATGCTGCTAGAATCATTTTTCCTTTGGTGGAAGACCCTTTTTTTCCCTCTTTTGAAGATGGCTGCCGCAGCCTTGTTTGGGTGGGGGAAATATATTTTAGGTTTTAGGTTGTAGTTAGGGGCATATGTATATATAGATGGTTGGTTAATTAGTTTCCTTTTAGGTTTAGGTTTAGGTTATTGATATAAAGTATATCTCCTAATTAGATTATATCTCCACCTTTCCTATTCCACCTTAATTATCTAAAGATAAGTATTACATATTATTTATATTTTGTAACTTAGTAATTTTCCCCTCCCTTCAAGGTCACGGACGTAACAAACCTCCCCTCTTACAAAAAGTTTCGTCCTTGAAACTTGCATATTATGTCATCAATACTTAGTATAGTTCTACTTGATCCATTTACCAAGTATATGACACGAGTATCATCATATCAATCACACGTTTAGGTTGTTAGGTCTTCTATTCCACTTATACCACTTAACGTGTATCATTCAACTTATTTAATTGTAATCTACAATTCTCAATTCTTAAACTAATCATTTATGATCCATTACCTACATAGATAACCAAACTAAACATCTATCGGGTACTCCAATATGTTAATCGTTACACTCCTTAAGATAGAACCAAGCCCTGAAAATCAATTCTTGTATACTTATGAGCTAGTTCTATAATCATAACCTTACTCTTTTGGCGTACCATCAATAGCCTAATATGCGAAGTACGTGTATAGACATGTTTTTCTTCAAATAAAAATGTAGCTTATGTAGCTATAATTTGAAATATAGCTTGAATAAAATAAAATAATATATATTCTCATTTCTGTAAATACCAGAACCAAAGGATTACATATTTGTTTTCGCAAAGCAGGGTTTCACGCGACCTCTTATAAAACCAATGACATAACTTGTTCGTAAAAGTATTACGTATAAACCACTTTAAAAAACAATTGAGACACAACAATCGTAAAATCTATTTTTATAAAAACGTTTGAACATGAATTTTTTCTTTCCAAAAGAAATATGTATTTGGAAAGCTGCGTTTTGTTTCGTAAAAGAATTAAGTGATTTCCTCACAAGCGGATAAATTTAAAACATTAAATGGATAAAATGTTTGCAATATCGATAGTCGATAAATAGAACTTATTTCAACAAAACTATTGTAACCAAAAATGAAAGTTTGAAATATTGTATAAGAAATATGTAAACATCTCTCTCTTTGAAAAACATCAACATTTAAAAAATGTAACTATTTTTTAGAGTTGTCGGAGTAGTTGAAATTTTGTTATGTTGATATATAAATTCGGAAAGAAAATGTAGCCTTGGGAAGTTAGTAGACTATATAAAAATGAATTAGTTGAAACACTTAGAAGTGAAATTTTTTTTGAAAAACCTTTAAAATGTAAGTGTATCATGTGTTACGTGCTTATGTAAAAATATTTAACCACCTGAAAAATGATACTCCGCGCGCCACACTGATCCACTGTTCTCCTTTACTTGGTTATTTCAACCAATAATTTTAAATTGGTTAAATCTCACATGAATATAAATCGCTGATTTTAACCTAGTTAAATCTCACCTGAAAAGCAACAACTACTTGTTCATGCTTACTCCTTTTAAGTTCAAGCCTACGAGATTCAAGCCAAGTAACTCAATGTTTTCTAGAAATCAACACTTAACTAAAGATTTTGCGACAAGTTATCATTCCAAGGCATATATTATATTCGATTCTCGTATGTCACTATCGATCAATACCTCTAATAAGACTAATATCGTCGACTTACTTCGATAACACTACATTCAACATCTTAACCCTAGACTATAAATTCCTTGGTACGATATCTTTCACTAAACTCTACTGACCATAATGCCTATAAAAAGTTACTTAGTTTATATCATCATTTCTTAGTAGCTACGATCTCAACTTAAAACTAGTCGCGTTCCGACACTACCGTCAAAGTAGAGGCATGAACCCGCTTCAATTATCCTAATGATACCGGGTCTTATGCTGCTGCTACGGAGAAGCAACCCTAGTAACTGCCGTACCCATTTAAATTTATGCATCCTCCAGCGCCTGCAGTAGGCATCCTGATTAATATTACAACTTATGTAATTTAATTATACATAATTCACTTAGGACTACTAAAATCACGGTTAAGGGAATGTGCAAAGGTTACGATCAAAACTTAAATGACATAATTAACCAAAATCATAGAGATATAATATCGTTCATGGTATGTGTACCCCTCAACCGATCTTCACTTAAACTAAGTCAATTCTTAATCTTACGATCATGCTTCGAATATAATCATCGCTTACGACTAAGATCGGTACTTATGTTCAAATCATTGTCTAATGTTCAGATCAACTCTTAATCAAAATCGTCACATATGTCTAAGATCGTGACTTAGGGGAAATCAAAATCGTCACTTATGTCTAAGATCATGACTTAGGGTCAAATTCGTGACTTAATTCTTAAGATCATGGTCTAAATCTAAGTTTTTCGCCGTGGATCTAGAACCATGCTCTGATACCACATATAGCGGTCCGTCTCGGGCCTTAGTACTCAAAACAACTAACCTGCCGTATTTCGTTAAGGAAAATGCAAGGCTTCAAAGTCAAAATGTATACACGTCAGCGGAAGTCAAAATAGAATTCCTCAAAATCATCAATATCATAAATGAATATCAAAAGCCTAGGTCAAGTCTAATACAATGTCAGAAATGGAAATAAATAACTAACTATGTCTCCACAATATCTTACTGAAAAATCCACAAGTCTCTAATCCTCAAAATCCTCAGTAGCCACGATCAAATCAATTCTCTCGATCCGGGTCATCCTCTACGTAAACCCACTTGAATTCCCGATCATCTGAAAAAATAGGGAAGAAGTGGTATGAGTGACAAGTCGTCCAGTAAGTAATGCCATTATACTTACCATGAGATCATACATAGAGAAGCATGTGTGATAAAATAAGTGACAGTATAAAATAATAGCATATTTCTCTTTGCAAGTAATACAATTCTGTCCCTAACATCCCAAAAGCAAATAGAACAAATAGACCCTAAAAAAGATATAACAAAGTCCAATTAGGGGTTAGTCCAAATCAAAATCGATGATGCAATTTTCCAAATATGCGATGTCAAAATGTCCAAAGTCAAAGGCCCAAAATTCCAAGTTCAAAATATTCCAGGTCCAAAAATCCCAAGTTCCAAATCCAATTTAGCCGGTCCAAAGTCCAAAATCCAAATCCAAGTACAACTCGGTCCAAATCCAAATATCCAAATCTCGCATAACCTGTCCAAATCTAAATTTCCAGAATATCCAAATCTCGCATAACCTGTCCAAATCTAAATTTCCAGAATATCCAAAACCCGGCTAAAACAGTTCAAAACAATGCAACGGCTATAGCACTTTTCCTAAAAATGACTTATACCGTAAGACTTACGAATTGGTCCCCTAATAGTAAATATGTCATAGACTCCCTGAACATTCTAGGTAGTTACGTCTATGGCGCCCTATGGGCGGCCAATATGTCCATATACCCTGTCTCAGATTAGGTAGTTACGCCCGGACGCTCTGTTTGTTTGGATACAACCCGGCTTAACAATATATTTTAAGTGTATGGGTGAATTTCCAAAAATATATAAATGCAACTTGTCAAAATTATTTCCACGTACCAACGTTATTCATCAAAATGGGCCAAAATGTCAAATTTGTCAAAATTACCAAAATGCCATCCAAATACCAAATAATTCCAAACAAATAATCCAAATAGGCCAAAAAATCCAAATTACAACTTACACCGCTATCAAATTCCCCGAAAATAAAACAAGCACGCCGATTTAACCCACATATAATCATACGATTTCATCGATTTCAATCCATAACTTATATAAAAAATCAACGTTGTCCAGGTGGTATGCTACCACTCGGCCATTATACATATTTCAACATGATTTCTAATTCAAATTCATATATTTTTTTAACCATAAAATTTCATTTTATTGACGTAACCCTCACTTGTGGCGGATGAATACCATATTACATGAAAGATACATCATCAAATGCGAAAAGAAAGTATAGTGGTGCTATAATTTGCAACCTCCAATCATATATGATATGTCACATTAAAACCTTGCCAAGTTCATATATATATACATGTGTATATATACATGTGTATATATATATATGTGTGTGTGTGTGTGTATATATATATATAAACTTATGTACCAATTATTATACTAATTTACATATGTTTAAATAATTACAATACACACGGCATCAATTAATCCAATGGCAGCCCCTTTTATTATTTTGTTTCTTTTTCTTTCAGCCCCCAACGTATACACACCTTAAAACCTCAAATTCAAAAGGAAAAAAATACCACTTTGATTATAAATTGAAGACGAGCAATTCTGAGGTGAGATTTCAAATAATTAATATGTATTATTTCTATAAAGATACGATCAGCGCATACCTTTTTTTCAAAAAAAAATAATTAGGGAGGAGAATTGATTCGAGACCCGGGAATGGGATAAATGCTACACAACCGCTAGACGTAAAGGTTTTTCGCTACGATCAGCGCATACATACATACATACATACATACATTTTTTTTTATAAAAGGAAAATTTTTATTAATGAAATTGAGTCTCCGTTATTGTGGAGAATACCTTTGTACAGCAGTGAATATCATACGAAAACAAAAAATGTAAAGCTGCTATAATGTGTAATCTCCGGTCAAATATGATATGCCGCATTAAAACCTTGCCAAGTAAAACCACCCTTGTGGATAAAACCTTGGCGAAGGAAAAAGCGTACATATTTATTTGACTGGGAGCATAGCGTGTTGGTACAAGCAGAAAAGTGTGAAACGTCCTTAAATCTGTGATAAATTGCTCGAAGGTGGCGCTCAACGGTCTTGGTGTATGGCTGTAGTAGCCTTTGATGAGAGCATTCTTGGTGATCCAATAGCAGAGGCTGCGACCAAGGGCGCGTGCCAGTGATAGTAGGAAATCGCGCTTCAATGTAGATGTCCCTCGACAAAACAAAGATAGTAATGCATTAGTCATAGCACAAACTATAAAGGGCAGCAACATAATATAACTCCAGAGTCGTACCGGTGTTGCCCGAAGTCCATAGACCACGGGCAACAAATAGAAACAAATGCAGTAGGTATATGTATTGAGGGATAGAAGGTATACCCGCGTTGCCTGCATACAATAGATGCAAGCAACCAATCTTTGAATCCAGCTGTGCATATTACGTTCTAAGCGCATGGATGTGTCCATCTGTGTGGTAAAATGCACGTGCCAAATGGGGTAACTGGGAGGCAGAAGTAAACAAGCAAGTGGCAGGCTGCAGTCGTGCATGCAGACAAAGATGGTGTGCCACCATGTTGATCTCCCTAGGGATATGATGTAACGTGCTACCCGTCAATTGCAGGAGTTGTAGAAGCCTATTGTATTTCGGAAGTGCATTGATTGTGTTGTCCGACAACTGTGTTATTTGCTGACAGTCCGTCTCAATAATGATATTACGATGTAGTAAGCCAAAGTATAATAGGCTGAAAATAGTTGCTTGTAGTTCTGCTTGAAGAGGGGACACGATAGGGAGTCGAAATGATATGCCTACAACCATCTTGCCATTGGAGTCTCGAAGAATGGCTCCTGCCGCAGCGTGTGAGTGTCCAGCCGAAGCATCTACATTTAATTTTAATTTTCCGGTTGGAGGAAATGTCCACTTCAATGGGATTATTCGTTTTGGTCGAAGACGAGGAGAGAAACCATTGTTAATCAAAGATGGTATGTACTGTGCCATTGCCGTGCCAGACCGTGTGGCAGCCCAAGCAAAACAAGATTGTTTAGTTAAGTGTAAGATGTGGGTAACCGGTAGATCAGATTCACCAAATAGATGATTTGTATAGACTCTCCAAATAGCCCAGCAAAGCATGATTGGTCCAACAGTTTTAAAGTTACCTTTTAAGGATGTGACTGAAGAGAGAATCCACCATTGGAGAAGGCATTGACGTATGTTTCCTGTTTGTGGCATCGGGCCATCAAGTAACACAGATAGTTGTGCCCAAACAGGTTGGACACGGGGACATAGTAGAGAGACATGTGATTCAGAAGCTGATGCACTTTTGCAGAATGGGCAGATTGTAGGACATATGCAAGAAAAGGCCTTTATGTTGTCCTCCATGGGTAGTGCCGAATGAAGCAATTTCCAGATAAACAAACATATGGATGTTTGAACTCCTTTCCACCAGATGAACTTATGAGAGACAAGGTGAGCATGGTGTGGCCTAACATCATCATACGCATATTTGAGTGAGAATTGACCAGTAGGGCTGGATCGCCAAAAAGGAGTGGGGTGGCCTGTCGTGAGTTGCATGCAGAGAGCGTGTGAAGAACATATCCTTTTCCAACCAGGGGAGTCATAAAGGCGGGGCAAGTAATCCATTCTATGACCATACCGTGCCCGCATATATCCTGCCCACAGTGAGTCACTTGAATGATAATTCCACCAAATCTTGCAATCGTAAGCACGCTGTATGTGTATTAGATTTCTGATTCCCCATCCCCCTTCTGTCTCGGGATAGCATAGTTTTTCAAGAGAGGACCATTGATGCTGACCTCCCCATAGAAAAAGCGACATTTTTCTGTTAAGCTCTTTAATGACACTCTTTGGGAGGCGAGAAGCAGCGAAAAGATGAAGAGGAATAGATGTTAGAACCGATTTGAGCAAGGTAAGACGACTGCCTGGAGACAACAGACGGCTAGCCCAGCCCGTCAGTTTGGAGTCAAAATGCTGCAATAGTGAGACACAGTAACAAGCGCGGTTGACTCCGCGATAAAGATAGGAGCCCATGTATTTGATTGGTAAAGATGATGGCTGCATTGCCAATACTTGGACAACATTGTTTTGCTGTCGGTGCGTGACATATGAACTTAACACAAACTGGCTTTTCGCTAAATTGACAAGCTGTCCCGAAGCGCGTTGATAATCTTGAAGAAAGCATTGAAATCGTGCCAAGTTGTGGGTTGAGGCATTGAGAAAAATCAACAAGTCATCCGCGTAAGCTAAATGAGAAACTGGCTCAACTCTTCCAGACGCAAAACCTTTAAGATGCTGAGAGTTGAATAATCTATTTAACCCACGACTAAAACCTTCTGAGCATATTATGAATAGTAGTGGTGATAAAGGATCACCTTGCTTGACTCCACGAGATGGCAAAAAGAAACCATGGGTTGTGCCATTAACCGAAATGGAGAGTTTGGATAACCGCATGTTGTTAAATATGATACGCAGAAGGCGAGAGTCAAACCCAAACTTGAGCATAATGGCCTCTAGGTACAACCAGTTAACACGATCGAAGGCTTTGGCCATATCTAACTTGATCATTACTTGGTCGTGGTGGACTTTTTTATCTATTAAATGCACCATCTCATTAGCCATGTTGACATGTTCACTTATATCATGTCCTTTCAAAAATCCAATTTGTTCTGAAGAGATGATGTGAGGGAGTAACACGCTTAGCCGAGTTGCTAATATGCGCGTGGTTACCTTGCTAATGAAATTGGAGAGACAAATAGGCCGAAAATCCGCATACGTAACTGGGCGAGTTTTTTTAGGAATCAGTGTGATAAGGGATGATAACATGACTTGTGGTGGAGGCACTCCAAGAAAGAACTCTTGGACAGCTAGAGTGACATCATGATGTATTATGTCCCAACATGTGCGGAAGAAGTGGCCGTTGTAACCGTCCGGACCTGCTGCACTGGTTGGACTTAAATTCCACACTGCCTCCTTAATTTCGTTTGCAGTTGGCATTTGCAACAACATGCAATTATTCTCAGATGTCACAATTGAGGGGATGTGGTGTATAAAATCAGAAACCCCCGCAACTTCTTCATGTGCAAATAATTGCTGATAATATGAGACTGCCTCAGCTCCAAGTGATGCGTTGTCCTGTAAAAGAACGCCTGCAGAATTCCGAAGATTGGTAATCTACTGCCGCCTATGCTTGTCCTTAACAATGGCATGGAAGTATGCTGTGTTGGCCTCTCCTTCAGAGACCCACCTTATTCTAGATTTCTGTGCCCAATAAGATGTTTGTGCATGAGTGGTCTGCAGCAGTTTGGCCTGCGCCAATGAGAGGGATGTACGATTTTCGGGTGAGGGATCCAAATCAAATTGGGCTTCAAGCCTTCGGTAATTTGCCTCAGCTTCCGCAACATTGCTGAAAATGTTGCCATAGACATTTTTATTCCAAGTGCGAAGATCTTTTTTCAGTCTATTAAGCTTCATGTATAGGCCACGCATGCCACCGATCATAGGGTATTGAATCCATTGCTGTTGAACATATGACATAAAATCTGGATGACTTGCCCACGCATTGATGTAACGAAAAGGAACATGTACCCTTTCTGCTGTAGTAGTACATTTAAGTAACATAGGGGAGTGATCAGATGTGGCTCGAGATAGATGCTGTACCGAGATATTGGTGAACATTGTAGTAAAAGCTACAGTGCACAAGTGTCTGTCAAGCCTGCGCCGTACTCTACCTTGCCCAGTTCCACGCGACCAAGTAAACGGTGATCCAACAAAGGGGAGATCTTGTAGTCCACAGGAATGTACACAGTGATTGAAGTCTTCTAAGTGTCGAAGGGGTGGGGAAGAGCGACCCTCATGCTCATCTAGTGATAGATATGTGTTAAAATCCCCACTTAAAATCCATGGTAATGTATTATTCTGTGAAAATTGGATTAGAGTCTCCCATAATGCCCTCCTTTCAGCAATTGTGTGCTTACCATAGACAGCTGACCAGGTAAAGGACTGTTGCGTAGGTATGTGGACAAAGGACAAATGCGATGTTTGGACTCCATGCTGCACATCTAAAAAACTCAAAAGCGAAGCAGCCCAGAATATCCAGATATTACCTTGACATGTTTCCAAAGCATTGGAGAAACCTAATTTTAACCGGTAAGAGGTGAGCTTTGAAGAGCGTTGTTTTGGTTCAATGAGAATAAGAAGATCAACTTTTGTCTGACGGAGCAATGTAATGAGACGCTGTAATGAGGTTCGTATCCCTCGTATATTCCACGTGAGCGCATTCATGGTAACGTGGATGAAGAGTAATGTCCCATACGAGAAGCACTTCTGGTTGTAACTGTAGTAGGCGGCCTGGGTGGCAACTCGTGTTTACGACGCCGCCGCCATCTTGGTGCAATTGGTATAAATCCGTCATGTGACATATCAGTGGTACTTTGGTGAGAATTATCAACGCAAGAAGAACGTTGTCTTCTTGCAGATAAACGGCTTTTTATCGCATCTAACGACTCCTGCATTTGTTGTAGAAATTGTGACCGTGAGGCCATGTCTGTGTGCATGGTCTGGGCGATTTGATCAGCATCTGAATCCGATACTTGATAAACGTCCGGTTCATCCGATGCATCATGTGATGAATTATTTGGCTCCTCAAACAATCTGTGCAAAGTAAACCCGTCATCAAAAGGATCTTGCTCCGGTGATATATCATCCACTGCATTGCGCGATTCAGGATGTGAGGATGTCTTTGGGGGCTCTGGCAATTCAACAGCAGTTTGTAGTGGTGAGGATCGAGTTTGAGATTCATTGTTGGGGGCCAAAACCTGATGCTGCGACGGCGGCAAATCTGGCTCTGTGGTTTTACGTAACAATGTAACGGAAGATGGGTCCAAGGTGGAAACTTTCGGCCCTTTCTTTGGTGTCCAACGCGTTTTAGGTTTTTGGGGCTTTGGCGGCGGCGGGTGGTCGTGATCATTCTGGCCGCATTTTGACGTTGCATGTCCTAATCTACGGCAGTCCGTACAAAAAGAAGGAATATCTTCATATATTATCTGTTGTTGAATAATCTTGTGTTTCCCTTCCAAGAAAATTTTTTTGGGTAAATCCTTGGAAATATCGGCTTCTACGCATACCCTTGCCACCGAGGGGCGAAGACCATCAGCAGTAGCAACATCGAGTTTGATCGGATGGCCGACTATACGTGCTATTTCAAAAAGTGCTGCCTTTTGTTGGTAATGGATCGGCAAGCCTGGCAGTGCAATCCGGATCGGAACAATTGGAGCATCCACGGATGGATCAAATTCAATGGTCCACTTAGTAACGCGCATGGTGCAGCCCGCAATAGTCCATGATCTCTGGTAGAAGCAACGGATATAGTCAGGTTCATGGAGAAAAGTCATCAATATATGAGATTGATCTAAAAGTGTAATCTTGACATCAGATTTGAATCCAATACGCTCAAAGACATCACGTATGATCTTCAATGGAGGCCGTCCAAACCAAAAGGTGCCGACAAGAGTAAACCGGAAAGGAGCGGCGAGAGAATCAATTTCGTCATCCGTGAAAGAGAGCAGTGGATGACCTTTGTGTTTGGATATGGCTTTAGGGGTGATGGTTGTAGCGGAGGTAGCGGCCACTACAGCCGCAAAGGAGCGATCGCCGGCGATACCTGGAGAAGACGACGCCATTGTTATATGTTACATACATACATACATACATACATACATACATACATACATACATATATATATATATAGACACACACACACACACATACACACACATATATATATATATATATATATATATATATATATATATATATATATATATATGAAAGAAATTTTATTAAGGAAGAAACCTCACTTATGGCGGAGGAAAACCATATTACAACGTTAAAGAAATAGAAAACAAAAAACGTAATGATTATCACTTTCCGACACATATATGATATGCCGCATTAAAACCTTGCCAAGAAAAACCACCCTTGTGGATAAAACCTTGGCAAAGAAAAAAGCGTACATATTTATATGATTGGAAAAGTGACAGGCGCTGTGGAAAAATGTAATTGATATACAATCCAGAAAACAACTCAAAGAAACAGGTGCCGTAACAAGTCCACTACAAAGATATAGATCAACGAGACATTGAAACACCATCCGCGCTGCAAGCATGATGTCATCCAGGAAGTTGTTTGTTGGGCCCATGCCAAAACTCCCCATCCGTGCACATGTGAAACAAACGGCGAAGTCAATCAGAAAAGCTATACACTGCAGAAAGATAGATACGGAGAGAATGCAAAGCATACCGAGCCTGCCTGCTCCTTCAAGGGAACAGGCAGTAGCAGTAAAAGAAAGCCAATCCATTTGGAAGACAGCAAATGCGCAATGAAAGCATAAAATAATAGATGAGAGAATGCAAAACATACCGAGCCTGCCTGCTCCCTCCAGGAAACAGGCAGTTGCAGTAAATGAATACCAATCCATTTGGAAGACTTCAAATGCTCAAGGAACGCATAAATTAACCGACGAGAGATCCAATGATACAGAGGCACGAACTAATGATGGAAGATTATGGCGCAAGAAGTAGGAAGTCTGAGGTTTCAACATGGCATGCTGTGCAAGATAGTGAGCCGGCATGTTTGCTTCTCTGTATACATGACCGAATTCCAGTCGATGTAATGCGAGCAGTGTGTGTAATAATCGCAGGTGATAATTACCCAAAATCGTCTATGGTTGTCTTAAATGTGACACTAGCTGTGCACAATCTGTTTCTATCATAATAGAACGATAGAGTGGAAGGAAATACAGTAAACCAAAAAGTGCCGACTGTATTTCTGCGGCAACCGGAGGACATGGCGGCAAGCGAAAAGATATTGCGCCTACACAGATACCTGCATGATCCCGCAAAATAGCCCCACCGGCCGCATAATGCCTGCCTGCCGCCGTATCTACATTGAGCTTCAAGCGACCAGAAGGAGGACAGAGCCACCGCACCACTTGCGGGCGTGGCGATCGAACTGTTGGAACCCATGAAGGTTGCGTAGTGATCCCTCTTGCAAGTTTTGCCATGAATAGTTTTACTCCATATGCCAATGTCTGAATGAATAGAAGCCCGAATGGAGTATGGCGAAAAATGTTTGAGGAACCATAAACTAGTGATGCATAGGTACGCCATATATTGGATACAATAATAGCCGGAACAACAATCTTCAAAACTCCCGAGAACGATGAGGATGTGGCGCGATACCACCAAGATAGCAAATATGAGCGTAGAGATAATGACACGGGGGACATACAATGTAGCTCAGATGCAAAGAAATTCCAGATTGGACGTATGTTAACGCAGTAGAGAAAGACATGATCTACCGAGACTGAAGAGAGCTTACAAAATGGGCACTGTGTAGGACATGCTGCGGAATACTTTCCAATATAGTCCTCAAATGGCATAGCCGAATGAAAAAGACGCCATAATAGTAGTTGTGTAGATGAAGAATGATGCTTAAACCAAATGAATTTCGCCGAAAGCAGTGTAGGATGGGATGTCCGACATATATCATACGCAGAATGCAGAGAAAACTCCCCTGGCGGTGATGGTATCCTAGTAAGATGCCCTACCTGGATGTCTGAATGAGAAATGCAGGTGTCATGAATACGACAAATAAGCTTCCATACCGGCGAGTCTGGCAACCGTGGTAAATAATCCGCACGCCGCCCATATTTTTGGTGTATATATGTACTCCAGAGAGTGTCATTCTGATGATAGCACCACCAAATACGACACTGATATGCTTTTTGTAGACTGCTGAGATCCCAAATACCTAATCCACCTTCCGCTGTAGGCACAGAAATAGTAGACCAAGCAACCCAATGATGACTATTTACCCAATAAGATGCTGCCATTTTTCTCTCTATAATTTTAATAACCATCTTTGGTAGTCCGCCGGCTGCAAGAATGTGTAACGGGAGAGCTGATATTGCAGAACGTAATAAGACAAGTCGCCCCACTGAGGAGAGTAAGCGGGAGTGCCAACCATTCAAGCGGTCATCTATATGCTGTAACAGAGAAGTATAATACCTTGCACGATTAATCCCCTTATGTAAATACGAACCCAGATAGCGAAATGGTAATGCAGTGCACCTCATGTGCAATATTGTTTCGAAAATGCATCGCTGATGCGTCGAAATTGCGGCGGATGGAATAAAACTGCTCTTATGATAATTTACCTTCTGGCCCGATGCAGATTCATATAAATTTAAAAACGAGGAGAAACGCCGTAAATTGCACTGTGTACCACGTAAGAAAATAAGAAGATCATCAGCATAAGCTAGATGTGTGATTGCAAAAGGTATTCTGCCCAGGCGAAAAGGCTGTAGCGTGCCAGATGCAACCATGGTCTTTAAGCCGCGACTAAATCCCTCATATGTGACAGTATAAAAAGTAGAGGTGATAATGGATCTCCCTGTTTAACACCTTGGTAAGGTCGAAATGTGCTAGATGGCTGACCATTGATCAAAACTGCTAAAGTGGTGGCTCTTAAATGATTTAGAATAATGCAAGTGAAAAAATCTGAGAAGCCAAACCATTTCAATAGAAGATCCAAATATTCCCAACTGACTCTGTCGAAAGCCTTCATCATATCCAACTTCAAACATAACTGCGTGCCACCTTTATCAAGCATATGTATCATCTCCCGTGCCATCAAAACTTGTGTGGAAATATCATGTCCTGGCAAAAATCCTGTCTGCTCTTGCGATATTAATTTGGGAAGCAACTTGCCCAATCGAGTGGCAATTATGCGCGTACAAACCTTACTCAAGAAATTAGTGAGGCAAATAGGATGAAAATCGCTGAATGTTTGAGGAGATGACGTTTTTGGAATCAAGATGATTAACGCACTAGCCATCACTGAGGGCTGCGGAACACCAATGAAAAATTCTTGCACTGCCTTCAAAACATCTGTAAGAATAATAGACCAACATGAACGATAAAAGTTACCATTAAACCCATCTGGACCCGCTGCACTCTGAGGGTCCTGATGCCACACCGCCTCCTTGACCTCGGTTTCCATTGGTAGCTGCGTGAGACTGGCATTGTCATCGTCAGATATCAGACGTGGGATGTAAGCGAGAAGTGCCTCATGATTATGTGTCTCCTCATGAGCGAATAAAGAAGTATAGAAAGAAACTGCTCCTGACATAATATCTTGGGGCGTGGTACATTGTACACCAGAAGAGGATCGGATTTGCTGAATCCGCAGTTGCATCCTTCGCCCTTTGACAATAGAGTGAAAATAGTGTGTATTGGCATCCCCCTCTTTTAGCCATCTTATCCGCGCTTTCTGCTTCCAGTAATGTAACTCATATTTGGATGCCTGAATATATTCAGCTTTTGCCCGATTATATGCTGAACGCGTCTCAGTCGTTGGCTTCTCATCCCAAACGCGTTCATCAGTATTTAAGGTAGCCTCAGCTTGCATGACATTGGTAAATATATTGCCAAAGATTTCTTTATTCCACCGCTGCACATCCCGTTTCAGAGAAATAAATTTGATGTAAAAACCATACATACCTCCCGTTGTGGGATATGAGGACCAAGCATTCTGCATGTAAGAGTAGAAATCCAGATGTAATAACCAGGAATCCAGAAAACGAAAAGAGCAGCGACCCCCGACCATAGGCAAGCGGCAAATGAATAATAATGGAGTATGATTCGAGGAGACACGCGGAAGATGTGTTAGCTGCATGCTCTCAAACACATCCTGGAAAGAAGAGTTCACAAAAAGCCAATCCAAACGTCTACAAACTCGGCCTAAACCACGGCCATCAATCCATGTAAATCTGGGTCCAGTAAAAGGTGGCGACATAAGAGAGAAAAATTCAATACAGTCATTAAAATCCTGCAATACAGATAGGGAGGGGTGTGAGCGGCCGCTATGATCTTCCAGTGCTCGAAATGTATTAAAATCCCCTGCTACAAGCCACGGCAACATAGAATCTCGAGAAAAGTCACATAATGATTGCCACAGAGGACGACATAATAATGATGTATGTTGAGCATATATTAACGACAATACAAAAGTACACTATAGAGGACGATAGAGCAATGTAAAATGGACCACTTGATCCTGATCCTGCGTAGAAAGCAACTGAAACTCAGAAACACGCCAAAAAAACAAAATACGTTCTAACTGTGATGCAAAATACTGTGAAAAACCAAGGTCCAATCCAAAACCAGCAATGCGTGAGTTAGGATGTTTTGGTTCTAGAATAGCAAGTAAATTTAGTCGATGTTCACGGATCAAAAGATGTAATCTAGGCAAAGAAGCACGGATGCCTCTTATATTCCATATCAATGCATTCATTGAGAAAGAGTAGAGTCACTTCCCTGCAAGGCGTGCGAAGCACTGCGTGTCAGAATAGTAGATGGCGGTAACGGCGGAAGATCTTTCCTAGTCCGGCGTTTACGACGAGGTACGACCAGAATAAATTCAGCTTCCTTAGGGGTCTCTTGCAATCTTGAGATCAAGACCTCTACCTCAGATGATGGAGGGATTAACTGCATGTGACGCACTACATCCTCTGAAACCTGCTGTAATTCTGTCGAGTCCACAGGCAACTCAGTGTCGGAGGAATGACCCAAATCATCATGATCCGATGTATTATTTAGCGGTTGTTCGGCTGCATCACAAAAGACGTCTGCATGAAGAGCATTATCATTATCAGGGTCAATTGTGCAATCGTCACTTAGGGGATGAAGCTCAGGTGGAACCAGGGATACATTAGGCTGAGGTTGTGAAGGTGGTAAATCAGCAGGCGGCTCCTGCCGCAGGGCGTTTCTTAACTGGTGTCCACCTTTTGGCTGGCGGACGGGGTAGAGGGGGCGACAGGAGAATAGTAGCATGAGTTTTTGCGGGACATAATCCTGTAGCATGTCCAAGTCGGCGACATACTGTACAAAACTGCAGAAGATCTTCATAAACAATTGACTGTAGAATAAATCGATTTTTAGCCTGCAAATATATCTTGTGTGGCAACTCTTAAGAAACATCAATTTCTACACACACTCTTGCAACAGATGGCCGAAGACCCTCAGTTGTCGCTACATCGAGCTTGATGGGAGAGCCAATGGGACGTATAATTTCAAACAAAGCCTCACGACGATGGAGATGAACGGGTAGCCCAGGGAATACGATCCAGACAGGAACAATCGGGACATCAGCCGTAGGATCAAAATCAACAGTCCATTTTGTTATTCGCATATGACAGCCAGATATATGCCATGATCGTCGATAGAAACAGCGTAAATAATCAGCCTCATTGCGGAAATTCAGCAGTATGTGTGTTTGATCAATCAGTGTGATACGAAGATCATGGTGAAATCCTATTTTTTTAAAGACGTCCCGTATGACTTTCAAAGGGGGACGACCATACCAAAAAGTGCCCACCAAAGAATATTTGAATGGAGCAGCGAGTGCATCAATTTCAGAATCAAGGAATGAGATCATTGGAATACCTTTGTAATGCGATACGGTTTTTGGCGAAATGGAGATTTGCTGTGAAGTGACTTCGCCGGTAACGACCGCCGCAAAAGACGGCGGTGGCGTGGTCATCACGATGGATCATGGCGGAAGACAGATGCCTAATTGCGTTGCGTTACCGCAATGCTGTAACAGCAGAATGCTTCAAACAGATATATGAATGCATGATCCGAATTTCATACCAAAATAATGTATAGATTTTTGCAAAACATAGAAATTATAGAGAGATTACTTGTCTATCTCAATATATTATACCGTACGATTGAATATTGGATTGGTATTGGACAAGAATTCTTTCTTCCTTCTCCTAAGGTACACGACTGGAAGGAGAATGGTGCAGCACTTTTTTTCTCTCTTTTTCGTTGCTTCCTAATGGTGGCCTAATGATTGAAAAATAAGTAAAATAGTTGATGTTGTGGCTGAGTGAGGGTGGCCTTGGAGGTTTGGGGGGGGGGGTGCAGCTTGCACTTCTTTTTTTTTCCTCCAAATTATGGCAGGCTGCCGCTGGAATGCTGCTAGAATCATTTTTCCTTTGGTGGAAGACCTCTTTTTTTTTCTCTCTTTTGAAGATGGCTGCCGCAGCCTTGTTTGGGTGGGAGAAATATATTTTAGGTTTTAGGTTGTAGTTAGGGGTATACAATATATAGATGGTTGGTTAATTAATTTTCTATTAGGTTTAGATTTAGATTTAGGTTGTTTATATAAAGTATGTCTCCTAATTAGATTCTATCTTCACTAATATAAAGATAAGTATTACATATTATTTATATTTGTAACTTTGTAATTTTTCCCCCTTTTTGATGTGTGGTTGTCACGCCTCGTACGGATCGTCTCTTCTAACACTTGGATCCTTAACGGTTATAGGCAAGAGTTGAACTCCCTTTTAGCCGTTGATCACTAAGATTTTGTTTTAGTCTTCCTCCTTCAAAAGTTACCCGTTTCCCAAGCAAATTTCCACCCTCTTGGACGGCCACACCTTTGATGTTAGATATCCCCCACAAGGTTGCTTACACCTTGATTATATTCTAACTTTGATCTTCAAATAAACAAAGAAAGCACTTAAGTTGTTCTTAAGAAAATCAAAGCCAAACTCACAAGTGTTTGTGAAGAGAAAATATACTATTTTTGCATAAGAATTGTTTTGATCTATTCCTCCCTTCTTAGGGTCGTTTGGCATCCCTTTATATAGGGCAAAAAAAGTATAAAAAATATAGTATACAATGTTAAAGAAAAAGCTAGTTAGAAAGCTACAAAAAAAAACAGCCTAAATTTGTGCAATCTGTCGCAGATTTTTGACCCTTCTAGAAGCCTATTTTGGTCTAGCTATCTTCTTGAGAAATGTAGATCCGGATGTGTAGTTAAATTTGTAATTTTGAATCATCTCATTTGGACTTAGGATGAGTTAGCTATGGCTCTTCAATGTTTGGGTGTCCAGAATGTTTTTAGTATCGGCTTCTGAAAACTGGTCTGTATTGTGGCCTGTTTTTGGATCCATTTCAGCTCGAATTAGGTCTTGACTCCTCTTAGAGAATTGTAGCCCATTTAATTTACAAAAATAAACATATGAAGTTCTCTGAATTTGGCCCACCCATAGAAGAGATATGTCCAAATTACTGACAGTGTGTCACAAATTCTACAGAAACAATACTTGAACTTCATTGATGTTTTTGGCCATCATGGAGACTTCTCCTGGAAATGTGCAAAACAAAAACATTTTAGATCTTTGTCTTGTCTTTCTAATGCAACTTGAGTCACTGAATTTGCCCTTGGAATGCGATAGATACGGGCGTTTTACGAAAGCTGGTCCTGCCCGAAATCACATTCCGAAATATGCTTGTTTCTCTTCAACTCCTTTGGTCTTCAAGCAGCTCCAACATCCCATAAGACCTTAAAACAACTCTAATAAATGTGGACACATGCTAAACAACTCTAAAGGCTTAAAAAACTAAAAGACTTACAAACAAGAAACTTTAAACAAGCGACTCAAGTAATGAAAGAAATAATACAAATGAGTCATATATGTTACAACACATTAAAAAAACTCAAAGATTGGGTTCAAGTAGGTGAACCCAACAGCCTTCTTTGTTCATAGGCTCGTCTAGCACATGTCTGAACAAGAATGCATCAACTTCTTGGCTCAAACTCTTTGTCATGCTTCTTATCAATGGACCTCGACTTGCCTCGCCTTTATTGACTCCTGCCACCTGTACCTCATCACTTTTCTTTCAAGGTCACGCACGTAACAAACAGTGCCACGATCTTTGTTGTACTTTATTTATCATTACGACTTAATTGGGTAAATTTCACACGTGAAGGCAACACTAGTGGGGCATATTTAAAGGATAGAAATATATTTTAACGTGAAAGTAAACATCTTTAGAAAGAAATAATATTGCAATAGTGAGAGATATATTCTAATATTTTTTTATTTACAAAAACCCTTTCAATGTTTACAATTTTTCCCATTTAGATGATCTATCAAAAGTGGGTGAATTTTGTTTGAACTTGTTAGACAAAACGATTGTGTACTGTGTGTTCATATGAAATAAAGCAATAGCCAACCTGCCGAGCTCAGTGCAAGTCGAGTTGGTCTGTCAGGTCAGATCGGTCCAAGCAGTGCAAATAAGTTTGCGTCTTGTACAGACAGCCGACATGCCGGCCTCATCACAGCAACATTGCAGAACATCAGTGTTGTTAAAAAATGCCTAGCTTAGCATAACAACAGAACTCAGCACATCAGCACTACTGAAGAATAGTGTTGCGCTAACAGCTAATCAGTCGAACTCAAAACAACAGCAGCTTGGTAGACCAGCAGAGCTCAGCATGGCAGCACTGCAGATCAGCAGCGCCGTGCTAATAGGAACTCAACAGTTTAGCTGAGCAAACAAACCAAGGTGAGTCCAGGACTCTGTCCTTAAGACATATTTCTCCGGTATACTATGTCCAACCAGAGGTAGCAACCGTCTCCCAGGATGCAATGTAATCAGTTCAGACAAGCAACACTGCAGCGTATGAACTCAACAAACTTGTAAAGCGTTTCTGATTTCTCGGATGACTTGGAAATGCAGAGAATGTGAGGAAGAAGAGAAAATTGATTGCTCGATTGATTTCTAGATGAACATAGAGGTCACCTCAGCCTTCTATTTATAGTGAAAAACCGAGGTCCGGTGGTCAACACCAGTTCATCCACAGCCGTTGGATCAGATACCTGCTCGGCCTGAACCCTCAAATTAGATAACCGCATCAGGTCTGCCCACAGCCGTTAGCTCAGATAACTGATCAGCTTGAGTCCTCAGATTAGATAACCGCATGTTTGCCCTCAGTTCGGTTAGCCTTAACCATTTTTTAAATGCATCCTTAGCCGATCACAACCATCTGGGAGAAAATTAAATTTAAATAAAAATTCTCCAAACAGATAGGATCCGACCCGCATCCCACAACCCATAACCCAGCCTGAGCCCGAGCCCGATCCTGAGCGCGAGCCGAGCTAAGCCGATTTCCGTTTATTTTCCTCCAACTTTGAGCATTAATTTATCATTCACCCGGTATCGTAATTGAGTTCAAAAACCTAAAATTATCATCTTGTTACGTAGATAACTAAGGATTCATTAGCTTTCACTAATTATAATTATGTTCAAAGTACGTTGCTAGCCAAGATTTGCAACTTGGCCAAATTCACTTTCTTTCGATTTTCTCCAACAATCCCCCACATCAATGGAAATTAATGCAAATGCATATGCAAGCTCTAGTGAGAAGTCAGACAAGAAAACCTCTTCTGGCTTTGAACCTTCCATAGTGATATACTATCAAATCCACTCGGTTAATTAGTGAATTGATGTCTTGAACTAGTAAGCCTTTATTGTGAACCTAGACAACAGTACTCAGTCAATATTTCCTTTAACATCCTTTTGGTTCTCATAGTTGTGTTTGTTTTGGTCATGAACAACCTGGTTTCAGAAAGTGTTTTAGAGAATTCTTGCCTCACAAAATTATCATAGAAGCGGCCACACTTCACATGTACATAGGTGTTTTCTATAGAGAGTATTCTGCCATACTCCACTTGATATACCAACATATAGGAAACATTAAAAGCATTAGCTTGCCCTAACTCTTTCTGCAGACATCACTTTTATTTAACATAATAAGTAAGTGCTTTACTAAAACTTCATAACTTAGTTGTCACATTGAACCAAGATTCTGAGATCTTCAGTCAACAAGGTTGGATTACAGTTACAAAGGTTCTTGCGTTGTAGGCTTTCATCCCATTCCATTTGTCAAATTTGACATCTGATCTCTAGGCAAACCGTTTGTAAGCGGATCCGCAAGATTCTCCTTTGATTTTATATAATCAATGGAAATCACGCCATTAGAGATCAACTGTTTAATGGTGTCGTGTCTCCAATGTACATGTCAAGACTTATCATCATAGATGCTGCTTTGAGCTTGTTTTATAACTGACTGACTAGCACATTGTATGCTGATAGGAGCGATTGGCTTAGGACAGCATGACATATCTTCCAAGAAATTTCGAAACTATTCAGCCTCTTCCCCGGTTTTATCTAGTGCTATAAACTTAGCTTCCGTAATGGAACGAGCTATGCACGTTTGCTTTGTGGATTTCCATGCACAATAGCACTACAAATTGTGAATAAATATCCACTGGTAGATGTAGAATCTTTACTATCAGATATCCATTTGGTATCATAATAGCCTTCTAACACTTCTGGATATCTTAAATAATGTAATCCAATGTTCATTGTATACTTCAAGTATCTCACCACTCTATTCAGAGCTTTCCAATGATCGTCGCTTAGATCACTGGTAAACCTGCTCAGTTTGTTTACAGAGCATGCTAAGTCTGGCCTTGTACAGTTTGTTATGTACATCAGACTTTCAATTACTTGTGAGTATTCCAATTGAGCTACTGGCTTGCCTCAGTTCTTCCTTAAGTGTATACTTAAGTCAAGTTGAGTCTTTGCTGGTTTCACATCAAACGTATTGAATCGTTTTAGAGCAGATTCAATATAGTGAGTTTGTGTCGAAAAAGTCCTTCGGCTATCCTAGAATTTTAATTCCTAGAATAACGTTGGCAACTCCCATATCCTTCATGTCGAAGTTTTGGGTCAACATCTTCTTCGTATCTTAAGATGATATCATGAGTACTGCCCATGATTAGCATGTCATCTACATAGAAACATACTATTACATAGGCATTTGGTGTGTTCTTGATATAGACACACTTGTCACACTCATTGATTTTGAAACCATTAGCTAGCATTGCTTGATCAAATTTCAAGTGCCACTGTTTAGACGCTTGCTGAAGTCCATACAAGGACTTAACAAGTATACAAACTTTCTTTTTATGCCTTGGAACTACGAACCCTCCGAGTTGTTCTATATAAATCTCTTCCTCCAACTCACCATTCAGAAAAGTAGTCTTCACATCCATATGATGGATTTTTAGGTTGTAGACTGCATGAATAGCAATTAGCACCCTTATAGAAGTGATTCTAGTCACCGGTGAGTAAGTTTCAAAAAAGTTAAAGCGTTCCTTCTGTCGATAGCCTTTTGCTATCAACCGGGTCTTGTACTTGTCAATATACCTATCCTCTTTCAATTTCTTTTTGAAAATTCACTTGCACCCGAGTGGTTTACTTTCTGGTGGAAGGTCAACCAACTCCCAAGTGTGATTCAGAAGAATAGAGTCTATCTCGCTGTTTATCGCCTCTTTCCAGAAGGGAGCTTCTGGAGTTGACATCTCTCAGAGAAAGTTCTCGGATTGTTTTCTACCATATAGGTTAGAAAATCCAACCAAATGATGTTGATATTCTGGCTCGCTTACTGTGACGAGGTTCCTCAGTTCCTTAAGAGGTCGTCTCACGCATTTTCTTACCAGTACTTATTCCTTCATTGGTTTTGTCTTTCTTTGGAAATACATCTTCAAAGAACACTGCATTCCAAGACTCCATGACAACGCTTTCATGTATATCAGGAATATCCGACTTGTGCAACAAGAACCGACATGCACTACTGTTAGTCGCGTATCCTATGAATATACAATAAATCGTTTTAGACCCGATTCTTATTTGTCTTGGTTTAGATACAGAAACCTTTGCCAGGATACCTCACACTTTCAAGTATTTGTAGCTAGGCCTATGACCCTTACAAAGTTCGTATGGGGTTTTATCCATCCTTTTAGATGAAATTCTATTTAAAATGACGTTAGCAGAGAGTATTGCTTCCCCCCACAAGTTCTGAGGTAAAACCAAACTTATCACCATAGCATTCATCATCTCTTTTAGAGTACAGTTTTTGCGTTCAGCAATACCACTCGATTGAGGTAGATATGGTGCAGTCGTTTGATGAATAATGCCATGTTCTGAACAGAATTCATTAAACAATGTATCATATTCGCCACCTCTATCACTACGAATTGCTTTGATTCGTTTGCTAAGTTGATTCTCAACTTCATTTTTATAGTCTTTAAAAGCATCAACGACCTCAACTTTGCTACTTAGCAAATAAACATAACAGTATCTGAGAAACAACAGTTCGAGAATATGAAATTTTAAAATCAAGGAATTTGCCAATGATAAACTTCTCCGTACCGGCATCTTCTGTGCGATATTTCTTATCTAATGTCTACCACAATAACTTTGCAGTTTTATAAGTACATTACAATCCATAAAGAGAATTGTCTAAACAACTTAGAATATGACTCAAACAAACATAATTGTTAAAGTTACATGCTTCAGCAAAAAGATTGTTTTGCATATTCTGGGTTTGGTCATCAACCGGATCCACCACAGGAGGGTCCTCGATCAACAACTTGGCCAATCCCAGCGCAGTGAGGAAGAACAATAGCTTCTGCTGCCACCTTTTGAAGAAGCTTCTAGAGAAGTTTTCTGCTTTCTTCACTTGGGCCACAGCAGGACCTGGTGCAGGAACATTCAGAGGGATCACAATGTTTGATGCCACAAAAACAACACTGTTCTGTCTGTCAGCGCACCATTCACAGTGATGAACGAGCTCGAGCTTTCGTTCTCTGTTTCAGTCTCTATAAAGCATAGAATTAAACAACTGAAAAACAGTATAATAAAATAGGAGAAGAAGCAGATAGTATAGAATAATACGCAAATACGTCTTAAGCTTGTTCGAACTTGTTAGACAAAACGATTCTGTACTATGTGTTCGTGTGAAATAAAGCAACAGCTGACCTGCTGAGCTCAGGATAGGTCGAGTTGGTCCGCCAGGTCAGATCGGTCCAAGTAGCGCAAATGAGTTTGCGTCCTAGATAAACAGCCAACTTGCCGACCTCAATAGAGCAGCACTCCAGAACAGCAGTGCTGTGCTATCAGTCGTCCAGTCGAGCTCAACACAACAACATAGCTCAGCACATCAGCATTATGGAATAGCAGCGCTGAGCTAACAGCCAACCAGCCAAGCTCAGCACAGCAGTAGCTCGGCACGGCACCATTGCAGATCAGCAGTGTTGCGCTAACAGCAACTCAGCAGTTCAGTCGAGCAAACAAACCTAGGTGAGTCCAGGATTATGTCCTTAAGACGTATAGCTCCGGTATAATGTGCCCAACCAGAGGTAGCAACCTTCTCCCAAGATGCAACAGAATCAGTTCAGATGAGCGGCACTGTAGCTTATGAAGTCAACAAACCTGTAAAGCATTTCTGATTTCTCGTATGACCTGGAAATGTAGATAATGTTTTATGCAGTGAGTGAGATGATATTCAGGGAGGAAGAGGAGAAACCCGATTGCTTGATTGATTTCAGGATGACCACAGAGGTCAGCTTGGCCTTCTATTTATAGAGAAAAACCGAGGTCAGGTGGTTAATGCCAGTTCATCTACAACCATTGGATTAGACACCTGGTGAGCCTGAAGCCTCAAATTAGATAACCGCATCAGGCTTGTCCACAGCTGTTGGATTAGATAACTGCTCATCCTAATCCCTCAGATTAGATAACCGCAGTCTGCCCTCAGTTTGGTTAGCCTTAACCGTCTAAGTGTAGCCTTAGCTGATCAAAACCACTTGGGAGAAATTTAAATTTAAATAGAACTTCTCCAAACAGATAGGATCCCCCGCAGCTCGCAAACTGCAATCCAAGCCCAAGCCCGAGCCGAGCTGCGCCGATTTCCACTTATTTTCTCCTTACTTTGAACATTAATTTTTCATTCACCCGGTATCGTAATTGAGTGATTCAAAAGCCTAAAATTATCTACTTGTTACGTAGATAGTTAATGATTCATTAGTTTGCACTAATTATAATTAAGCTCAAAGTACGTTGCTAACCAAAATTTGCAACTTTGCCAAATTCACTTTCTTTCAATTTTCTCCAACAAATTTCACGCGCGAAGGAAATCCAAGCGTGAGATGTTTACAGATTGAAATAACTGATAAACCAAAAATAAACATCTGTTAGTCAACAACAGTCAACGTCAGATTTTATGCATAAGGTGTTTAACTCCCACAGTTCGGCACAAATGCACCGCAGCTTGGCATGGATGCACTTCTGCTCGGCCATCTTGCATTTTGGCCAAGACAAGCCTATTAAAATGGTTAAGGCAAAATCAACGATAATCTTTGTTCAGCTCGGCCGCATGCTTGAGTCAGGTCGGCGCTTGCTCAACATGACCAAGACTGATGAGAAATGAAGTCATCTCGCAAGGACAGTTTTTCATATCAGCACCTCGGCTCAGCAAAGCTTTAGTCAAGGTTACCGCTTACAGTCAACCTTGGTGAGTAAAGGAATCAGCTGTGCATTCAAAGGACATCTATTCAGCTCGGCTTCGGCCTTGCTTTCAGCAGAGCCCGGCCTCGGCCTCATTAATTCCGCTAAAGATCAAAGGAAGATACTATTTGCTAACATCTGGGGCCCACCAAGGCAGATTTGCAGATTACTTTCCAAGTGTCAAGCATTGACTGGTTCAGTACAAGGTCATCATTATAGGCCGACCTATACATCGTAGGTTCAGCCACTGACACAGCTACGGACTCAGGCTCTTGTCCCATCACACTGCAGCTCTATAGAGGATTAGACCGCCATCTCAGACACATCACCATCCCATCATTGGGCAGGAGGTCAGACCTCCTCAATCTTGGGTGCAAATATCCCACTTTCCAGACGAGAAAGGGGATCCAACTTTTGGGACAACTTCTGGAGCCTTCTCACATGAACTCCATCTCGGCCAATACATAAACAGTCCAAATATTCAGCAAGATCTGATTACAGGTTTTATCTAAACCTTATTCCAGCATAAATTGCCTATTCAAAACACCCACAACTGACTTAAGCGTCGGAGGGTTTTCCGGGGACAGCGTCCTGGGACCTCTAACGTTTTTCTTCCTTCTCAAGTTCCATTGACGGATTTAGACGAAAGATTAAAGGCACACGACTCGGGTCATCTATGATCCACCCGGTGAGCAATTCTGGTCTCATCATTTGGCGCTAGAAGGAGGGCTTGGCATGCCTTCGAATCCTCTAAGAACAGCTTTCAAGGGTTTTATTAATATTTATCCTACCCGTTCATCGTTTGAAAGATGGATAAAAAGGATGGAAAAGGGTTCAAGCAACCTATGACATCCAAAAGATGTCAACGACCTCTTCAACAACAAATGGAACACTGTTCCTCCGAGCCAGGAAAATCTTCAACTCCTACTGCTGCTTTCACATATGAAGAGCATATACAGGCCGTAAATTATGTGGCTCAAAATCCTGGTGTATTCCAAGCTGTGGTGAAAGAGATGAAGGGGAAAGCTGTAGAGAAAAGGGGGTTTGAGTGATTTCAAAATAAGTGACTTAAATGCATGATACACACACAAACATGCATGATATATACATGTATGCATGATACATTGCTATTACTTGCCCTATTTAGCTTATATATAATGTTGCTGGACTAACGAGCCATGAAGCATTAAAGCTTACATCATATGGCAAATATTTGTTGTGTTTACAATATTTTCAGGTGCCACCATTAATGAACTAAACTAGTTCATTAAGTGAAGTACTTAGTTTATTAAACTAAGTAGTTCATTAAAGGAAGCCACATTTGGAAAAGGCACAAAGGCAACAAGGCTAAGAAAGGAAAGTTTTCTCCTCCTCCCCTCTTAAATATATATACACTCCATATGCATATAAAATACATATATTTTCAGATTTTTTGAAAAAGGCACATACACATGTATTCCAACGTACTACCGACATGTTATATATGTTACGTACGTATGTTAATGTCACACCACTATACTTAACTCATATTTATGAGTATATTCAGGTCTTATATCATATGATATAAGTCATGGTGATGACAAATTAAATACGACACGTTAAAAGGTTCTAAACCGAAAATAGTCGTATCGGGCGAATACCGAAACTTCGCCAACGTGTCACGTACTTGCCATAAATAAATGGCCAGCCCCTATACTTCAAAAATCATCAAAAATTTCGTGCTAATGGTGATACTTTCAGCCAAAAATTCTTTCCATGTTGGCACACACAAATCACCCCACATTAAGGCCAAAATGTGAAGATTCCAATTTTAATTTTGTCACATGTTAATGGCGCCACTTTAGACCAGCCAAGTGCTGAGATTTAAAGTATATATTATATATATTATGTGTAACATAATATATATAACATGTGCAAAAAGTTGGAATATAATTAGAGAAAAATCGGGTAATCGATAAATATCGAAAATTCGGTTTTCTACGCACACAACACATGGAACGTTTTTGGTACATCATATGGCACGTATCTAGACACTTTTTACTTATGTTATAAATCTTAAAGTGTTCTAGAAAATTAAATTAAGGGCTGATTGGAATATAACATATGTGTATTATTAAATGTGCACTATTTTACAAAGTTAGCAAAAATAAATTTCAGCACATGCACATACTCTATGCAACGCCCCTACAGCTGAGATGGAGCTTATTTGGAGCCTTGTTGGCATATTGATTGGTCAAGAATCAATCATACAATGTTGGTGAATTAAAGAGAGAAGCTACAAATGGTAAGATTTCAAACTTTGTCTCACTTATAACACATGCTGAAAATTTCAGCATGTTAAACCATGGCTGGCCGATTTTTGCATGTTAATGTGATATATTTTATCATCTTAAATTATGTGATTGATTGGGAGAAGAAATGGAAGTAATTTGAATATTATTTAAATTCAACAATTGTGATATTTTATATATCACACATGCTGAAAATTTTTCAGCATGTGTGAAAGGTGTCATGGCCGAATTCTTGAGCATAAAGGTGTCCAAATTCATTTCCAATGTGATAAGGACATTTACCATCAATTGGGGATTTATTTTAAAAAGAAAAATCAAAGAAAAATGGTAATATTTTGAATTGTACGACCATGTAACACATGCTGAAAATTCAGCATGGTAAAACCACTTAATGGCCGATTTTTTTGCTTGGTTGGGAAGGAATTTTGTCTTGCAACATTTATGTGACAATCTTGAGCTTTATGGAAATTATTTTGTGATTGATATTGGCACATGTTTTAAGTGTTATTCTCAGATTTTCCAAGTCATCAATGATGACAACATCCAACCAATCATGAAGTGCCAAGTAAGCAAAGCTTAAATGATCATCCAATAAGAAGATGCCAAGTAAGCAAGACCATGTCACAATGATGTCTTACATTCTCCCAAGGACTTAGAAGATAATTTTCAAGAGGGGAGGACCTATAGTGGACGGCTGCAACATCATTAAAAGGAAAGAAGATGAGCAAAAACAAGACAAGCACAAGCATTGCAAAACAATCGATCAAAAACGCCTAAGCCTCTTCTCCTACACTCTCTTTCTTTCGTTCTTCTTGTAAGCCTATTGTATTCATATCTTTCAATCTTGAATAGGCTTGATATACACCACCACATATTCCATATCTTTGTAAAATATTGATCAAGGTGTGATCAATCTTCATTCTTGCGAGGTGGTGGTGTTCGTGCGAATTGTATTCATTGTACAAGGTTTGTAAAGGGTTGGAGTTGGTGTGTAACTCCATCAACCCTGTGGTAAGGTGTATTGCGTGTGTGTGATTAGTGTGAACCAAGGAAGGTGTTCCTTGAAGACTAGAGTAGGTTGTTTATAACCGAACCAGTATAAAATTCTTGGTGCCATTTACTTTCAGCATTTACTTTCAGTTACTGCACAGTTTACTCTTTTTGTTGGCGTTTATAAAAATAGTAAACGAATTTCAAAAATCACAAAAATTTTCAGAAACATAGCCACACGTTCTAGGGTTAATTTGGCACAAGTTGCAACCCTTTTGGATAAGTATAAGTCGATCAAACATCAAAAGTTCTGAGACTAGTGCAGTCTGCTTTTCAGACTTGCAAAGGTTGAGACTTTGATTGTAATTGACCTACTTCCCAAAACAATTTTGCAAACTGTTTCAACCCACTTAAATATAGTATATAAGGAGTTAGTGGTTAAAATTTCAGAGCATTTGGACTTACACACAAGTAGGAATAAATTTTTCAAAACCGTCTACCGTTTCTGGCAGATTCGCGCAATCTGATCGCCAACGGTTTTTGAAGGGGTTAAAGGTTGAATTTTAATTTGAAATTTTTAGGGGACCCTCATAACATCTGAGGCTAAGTTCTCTCAAAATTTCAGAATTTTTGGAGACCTATAACCTGGTTTTAAAAACGTTTTAAAACTGGTCCTGGAAATAGAATCTGTTTTCAGAAGTTGAGTTGTTTAGTTTTAAACAAGTTTTAAAAACCACACTTTCCGCACCACCTATTCAACCCCCCCTTCTAGTGGTGCCTTGCAGATCCTACAAGTGGTATCAGAACGCAGGAACACTCACTTCAAAGAATCCAACGATTCAGTGAGATGGCAACCACAAATCTTAAAACCGAGCAAGAAGGTATGTCGAGCCAAAGGCCTCCACTTTTTGACGGTGAGTCGTTTATTCAGTGGAAACTTAGAATGAAGCTTTTTCTTATGGCTATAGATATAGATCTTTGGTCAATTATTGAAGATGATCCTTATGTCCCATCTAAGTTATCCACCGTAGACGGAGTCACATTAGAAGTCGTTAAATCTAGACAAGAATATACGAGTGATGATAAAAAGAAACTTAGTATGAATGCTAAGGCTATGCAATTGCTCCTAAACGGATTAAGTAAACGTGAGTCTAGTTATGTGTCAAACTGTTCGAGTGCACAAGAAATGTGGAGGATACTAGAAATGAAACACGAAGGCACGAGTCAAGTAAAAGAGTCAAAAATAAACATGCTTATGTCCACACTTGGGTCGTTTAAATTGTTGCCTAATGAGTCTATTGTTGATATGGATCTTCGTTTGACTAACATCTACAACTCTCTTGAGTCTCTTGGTAAAGCTTTTACCACGCAGGAAAAGGTACAGAAAGTCTTACAGAGCCTTCCATCCGAATGGGACCCTAAAGTGACAGCAATAGAAGAAAGCAAGGAAACTAAATCAATAAAGATGGAAGAATTAATCGGATCACTTAAAGCTTATGAGAATAAACTGACCATACGGAAATCGGAATCATCTAAACAAGGTAAATCTATTGCTTTTAAATCCAATGAATACGTCTTCCCTCCCTCCGATTACGTAGATGATAGTGATTCTGAATCGGATAACGATGACCTAATTCTATTGGCTAAAGGTTTAAGAAAATTTATAAGAAGGTCATTTAGAAACAAAAATAAGGGTACTACAACCAAGAGAAATAAGAACAAGTCAAATGATAAAGACGTTAAATGTTATGAATGTGGCAAACTCGGACACTTATCATATGACTGCCCCAATAAAGAAAAGCAAACAAATAAATACCCTGACAAGGAGCGGAACAAAAATAGACTCGTCTCAGAACCCAAACAAAGGAAACATGCTCTAAAGGCCTCCACTGGATTCTGAAACTGAGACCGAAGAGGAGACTGCACAAGTATGCTTTGCATCCAAAGCATCTAATGAGGTATCATCTGACTCTGATTCTGACTCTGAACCTTCTTATGATGATCTTTTTAGTCAGTTTAGAATTGCATAAATTCACTAAGACTCTCGCTAAGGAAAAGAAGCGATTAATTGAAGACAAGAAACTGTTAGAATCTTCTAACGAGAATCTTGTCGCTCAATTAAGCGATTCAAAGAAAGAGTCATCATGTGTCATTACTGCATTAAAGACAGAGATTTCATCATTGACAACTCAAAATAATGAAATGAAATCCGAGATCTCAAGTTTGAAATCAAGAAATACCGATTTAGAGAAAATGATGAAACAGTTTGATACGGGGTCCAACATGATGCATCGCATTATATTATCACAAAAGCATGACAGCGACAAAACGAGTTTGGGATACGTTGATACAAATGAAGTATCAACCAAACCAACTAAGTTTGTGGTGTCCAAGAAAGTAGACACCCATAAGCCTCAAGTGGTGTCTAAGATGACGCAAAAGCCGTCCCTTTCCTCATCACGCCCCACTTCTTCTTCATATCATGTGAAATATAACTTTGTACCATATAGATATGAAAAGAAAAGAATAATGCATGCACGAAATTCATATCATCCACGCACTACGCATACACACACAAGAACATATCAAAAACATCCTTCATTCAATGAGTATAAAGGAGTCCTTGGGCAAAGGCCCAAAGTGCATGCACCACATGTCTACTATATCGTACCTTCATCTACATTCTTGCCATTTGATAGACCGAGAAGGATCACCCAAGTATGGGTACCGAAAGGTACTTTTACCAAGAGGTGATTAACTAACTCGAAAGGACCCAAAGTTAAAAGGGTACCTAAATCATCTTTGCACATTGCAGGGAGCCCACACATCGAAAGATACAACTATTATGTGGTTCCTTGACAGTGGATGCTCGAGACACATGACGGGTGACCCGAGCCTGTTCACCAAACTAAAGAAGGTCACAAAAGGCGGATCCGTGACCTTTGGAGACAACAACGAAGGCAAGATCATCGGAAAAGGTACGATTGGAAATCCAAGCACTCTCCAAATCTCCAACGTATTTTTGGTAAGCAACTTATCCTACAATCTTCTTAGCATTTCTCAATTTGTTGACAACGGTTTTAATGTGTGTTTTACTCACCCTTATTGCAATATAATAAATAAAAATGGAGAAACCGTTTTAAAAGGAAAACGAGAAGGTAATATTTTTATGCTTTCTATGGATGATGTGGTAGACGCTAAAGTTAAGTGCTTTATGTCAAATGAACCCAATGTGAATTTATGGCATAGACGTTTAGGACACATTGGCATTTCCACACTAGAAAAACTTCAACGAAAGAACCTAGTACGAGGATTGCCTACGCTTGATTTAGACAACTTTCAGTTGTGTGAATCTTGCATAAAAGGCAAACAAACACGTGAGTCACTTAAGCCTAAAAATGAAATAAGCACGACTAGAATCTTAGAACTATTGCATATTGATTTGTTTGGTCCTAGTCGCACAAGTCTTGGTGGGCGCCACTATGCATGCGTGATTGTTGATGATTTTTCTCGTTATACTTGGACTTTATTTCTTGCACATAAGGATGATAGCGCCATTGAGATTGCAAAATTAATTAGACAACTTGAAAATCAATACGGTGTAAGTGTGAAAAAGATAAGAAGTGATAGAGGCGGTGAGTTTAAAAACAAAGAGATGATTTCATTTTGCGAAGAAAAAGGAATCAAGCATGAGTTTTCGCCACCTAGAACTCCACAATTAAATGGAGTAGTACAAAGAAAGAATCGTACATTACAAGAAATCGCTAGGACTATGTTATGCGAAAATAAATTGCCTAGATTTCTGTGGGCGGAAGCCGTAAATTGTGCATGCTATATTGTAAATCGCCTATCTATAAGAAAGAAAATAAACAAGATGCCTTATGAGATTTTGAATGATCGCATGCCTAAGATTGACTATTTTCGTGTGTTTGGATGCAAATGTTTTGTTTTAAATACAAAAGATAATTTAGACAAATTTGAATCCAAATCAATTGAGTGCATTTTTGTTGGATATTCTATAAATTCAAAGGCATATAGATGTTATGATCCTCTCACTAGACAAATCATGGAATCTATTCATGTGAAATTCAATGAATTTGGTGATATTGATAAAGATAAGGAATATGACGATGACTTTGAATTGAAACCCGTGTTGAATGAAGATGATGGTACTTTTGATATGCATGATATGAATGACACACTAGAAATGCATGATCACATAGAAATGCATGATAACATAGAAAATAATCAACCAAGATGGCATAGAGATCACCCACATGATCTCATCATAGGCGACCTCACTCATGGTGTGGGACCACGTAGAAGAATTACTTCAGACGAAATAAATGAATTTCATGCTATGATTTCTGAAATTGAGCCCAAAAATGTGCATGATGCTTTGAGTGATTCTTCTTGGATTGATGCCATGCATGATGAACTTAATCAATTTGTTAGAAACGATGTATGGGATTTAGTGCCACGACCACAAGATAAGACTATAATAGGCACAAAGTGGGTGTTTAGGAATAAAATGAATGAAGAAGGAAAGGTCGTTAGAAATAAAGCGAGATTTGTAGCACAAGGCTATAATCAAGAAGAAGGAATTGACTACGATGAAACATTTGCACCCGTAGCACGTTTAGAAGCTATACGACTATTACTTGCTATTGCTTGCATGAAAGATTTCAGATTATATCAAATGGACATAAAAAGTGCATTCTAAACAGATTTATACAAGAAGAAGTATACGTGAAGCAACCACCCGGCTTTGAAGATTTGAAACATCCCGATCACGTGTACAAACTAAAGAAGGCACTATACGGCGTAAAGCAAGTACCGAGAGCATGGTATGATCGTTTTGCTACTTTCCTTTTAGAAAATGATTTTAAACGAGGACTATAGATAGTACACTATTTTTGAAACAAGATAAATCGGATTTACTTATTATCCAAATCTACGTTGATGACATTATTTTCGGTTCTACCTCACATAGACTTGTTGAAGATTTTGAAAATTGCATGAAATTCGAATTTGAAATGTCTATGGCTGGTGAACTTAATTATTTTCTTGGCTTGCAGATTAAGCAAACGAGTAAAGGGATTCACATAAGTCAAGCAAAATATGTCAATGACATGATTAAAAAGTTTAACTTTGAAAATTTGAAACCATCCCCCACCCCTATGAGTGTCACTACTAAATTGGACAAAGACGAACAAGGTAAAGACGTTGATAATGGCTTATATCGATCTATGATAGGTTCTTTGCTATATTTGACTGCTAGTAGGCCTGATATCATGTTCAGTGTATGCATGTGTGCACGATTTCAGAGTCAACCTAAGGTGTCTCACTATAATGCGGTAAAAAGAATATTCCGTTATATTAAGAACACGCCCACCTTAGGAATTTGGTACGATAAGGATTCCACATTTGACTTACATGCTTATACTGATGCAGATTATGGTGGCTGCAAAATATATAGAAAAAGCACGAGTGGGACTTGCCAATTTATAGGAAACTCACTCATTTCATGGTTTTCCAAAAAGCAAGCAAGCGTTTCTTTGTCTACTACTGAGGCTGAGTACATGGCACTTAGCCTTTGTTGCACACAGTTGTTGTGGATAAAACAACAACTCTCGGACTTTGGAATTACCGTAAATAGAATTCCTATATATTGTGATAGTATGAGTGACATTAATTTGTCTAAAAACCCCGTGTTACATTCTAAGGCTAAGCATATAGAAGTACGCTATCACTTTCTTCGTGATCACGTAAACAATGGTGATATCGTCATAGATCACGTACGCACAGAAGCACAAGTAGCGGATATCTTTACAAAAGCCTTAAATCAAGCCACGTATGAATCTTTTCGCTCCAAATTAGGCATGATTCCAGTTGATATGATTTGATTTGACGTGATTTGATTTTCTTTCCTTATTTACAGGAATCTTTTGATTTACTTTCCAAAATAAAGGGGGAGAGAAAGCATGATTTAAGGGGGAGAGAGACACTAATTGATACTGATTGCACAAATCAAGGGGGAGCCAGATTTGAAATTTGAAATTCAAATTTCAAATTTGTGCATGTTTGAAGGGGGAGTGATGGCATTTAAATCATGTGCATAAGTTATTTTGAAAATCATCAAAAGGGGGAGATTGTAGAGAAAAGGGAGTTTGAGTGATTTCAAAATAAGTGACTTAAATGCATGATATATACACAAACGTGCATGATATATACATGTATGCATGATACATTGCTATTACTTGCCTTATTTAGCTTATATATAATGTTGCCGGACTAACGAGCCATGAAGCATTAAAGCTTACATCATATGACAAACATTTGTTGTGTTTACACTATTTTCAGGTGCCACCATTAATGAACTAAACTAGTTCATTAAGTGAAGTACTTAGTTTATTAAACTAAGTAGTTCATTAAAGGAAGCCACATTTGGAAAAGGCACAAAGGCAACAAAGCTAAGGAAGGAAAGTGTTCTCCTCCTCCCCTCTTAAATATATATACACGCCATATGCATATAAAATACATATATTTTCAGATTTTTTGAAAAAGGCACATACACATGTATTCCAACGTACTACCGACACGTTATATATTTTACATACGTATGTTAACGTCACACCACTATACTTAACTCATATTTATGAGTATATTCAGGTCTTATATCATATGATATAAGTCATGGTGATGACAAATTAAATACGACACGTTAAAAGGTTCTAAACCAAAAATAGTCGTATCGGGCGAATACCGAAACTTCGCCAACGTGTCACGTACTTGCCATAAATAAATGGCCAACCCCTATACTTCAAAAATCATCAAAAATTTCGTGCTAATGGTGATACTTTCAGCCAAAAATTCTTTCCATGTTGGCACAACAAATCACCCCACATTAAGGCCAAAATGTGAAGATTCCAATTTTAATTTTGTCACATGTTAATGGCGCCACTTTAGACCAGCCAAGTGCTGAGATTTAAATTATATATTATATATATTATGTGTAACATAATATATATAACATGTGCAAAAAGTTGGAATATAATTAGAGAAAAATCGGGTAATCGATAAATATCGAAAATTCGGTTTTCTACGCACACAACACATAGAATGTTTTTGGTACATCATATGGCACGTATCTAGACACTTTTTACTTATGTTATACATCTTAAAGTGTTCTAGAAAATTAAATTAAGGGCTGATTGGAATATAACATGTGTGTATTATTAAATGTGCACTATTTTACAAAGTTGGCAAAAATAAATTTCAGCACATGCACATACTCTATGCAACGCCCCTACAGCTGAGATGAAGCTTATTTGGAGCCTTGTTGGCATATTGATTGGTCAAGAATCAATCATACAATGTTGGTGAATTAAAGAGAGAAGCTACAAATGGTAAGATTTCAAACTTTGTCTCACTTATAACACATGCTGAAAATTTCAGCATGTTAAACCATGGCTGGCCGATTTTTGCATGTTAATGTGATATATTTTATCATCTTAAATTGTGTGATTGATTGGGAGAAGAAATGGAAGTAATTTGAATATTATTTAAATTCAACAATTGTGATATTTTATATATCACACATGCTGAAAATTTTTCAGCATGTGTGAAAGGTGTCATGGCCGAATTCTTGAGCATAAAGGTGTCCAAATTCATTTCCAATGTGATAAGGACATTTACCATCAATTAGTGATTTATTTTAAAAAGAAAAATCAAAGAAAAATGGTAATATTTTGAATTGTACAACCATGTAACACATGTTGAAAATTCAGCATGGTAAAACCACTTAATGGCCGATTTTTTGCTTGGTTGGGAAGGAATTTTGTCTTGCAACATTTATGTGACAATCTTGAGCTTTATGGAAATTATTTTGTGATTGATATTGGCACATGTTTTAAGTGTTATTCTCAGATTTTCCAAGTCATCAATGATGACAACATCCAACAAATCATGAAGTGTCAAGTAAGCAAAGCTTAAATGATCATCCAATAAGAAGATGCCAAGTAAGCAAGACCATGTCACAATGATGTCTTACATTCTCCCAAGGACTTAGAAGATAATTTTCAAGAGGGGGAGGACCTATAGTGGACGGCTGCAACATCATTAAAAGGAAAGAAGATGAGCAAAAACAAGACAAGCACAAGCATTGCAAAACAAGTGATCAAAAACGCCCAAGCCTCTTCTCCTACACTCTCTTTCTTTCTTTCTTCTTGTAAGCCTATTGTATTCATATCTTTCAATCTTGAATAGGCTTGATATACACCACCACATATTCCATGTCTTTGTAAAAGATTGATCAAGTTGTTATCAATCTTCATTCTTGCGAGGTGGTGGTGTTCGTGCGAATTGTATTCATCGTACAAGGTTTGTAAAGGGTTGGAGTTGGTGTGTAACTCCATCAACCCTGTGGTAAGGTGTATTGCGTGTGTGTGATTAGTGTGAACCAAAGAAGGTGTTCCTTGAAGACTGGAGTAGGTTGTTTATAACCGAACCAGTATAAAATTCTTGGTGCCATTTACTTTCAGCATTTACTTTCAGTTACTGCACAATTTACTCTTTTTGTTGGCGTTCATAAAAATAGTAAACAAATTTCAAAAATCACAAAAATTTCCAGAAACATAGCCACACGTTCTAGGGTTAATTTGGCACAAGTTTCAACCCTTTTGGATAAGTATAAGTCAATCAAACATCAAAAGTTCTGAGACTAGTGCAGTCTGATTTTCAGACTTGCAAAGGTTGAGCCTTTGATCGTAATTGACCTACTTTCCGAAAGACTTTTGCAAAACTGTTTTAACCCACTTAAATATAGTATATAAGGAGTTAGTGGTTAAAAGTTTAGAGCATTTGGACTTATACACAAGTAGGAATAAATTTTTCAAAACCGTCTACCGTTTCTGGCAGATTCGCGCAATCTGATCACCAACAATGTTTGAAGGGGTTAAAGGTTGAATTTTAATTTGAAATTTGTAGGGGACCCTCATAACATCTGAGGCTAAGTTCTCTCAAAATTTCAGAATTTTTGGAGACCTATAACCTGGTTTTAAAAATGTTTTAAAACTGGTCCTGGAAACAGAATATGTTTTCAGAAGTTGAGTTGTTTAGTTTTAAACAAGTTTTAAAAACCACACTTTCTGCACCACCTATTCAAACCCCCCTTCTAGTGGTGCCTTGCAGATCCTACAATAGCTTCTGCGGCGGGATCCAGCGGGTTCCATCCCAGCAATTCTCTTTCACAAGAAGAACTTATGGAATATTCTCCAACTCGGACTGACTACCATCCCAGGCGTCAGGCTAGATTTATGATTGAGGCTAGGCGTTTAGGACAAAGGTTTAGACACCAGAGTATAAAATGCGCACAAAAGGTGCTGTTGCCATACAACATGGCAAAAAAGTTGACAATAAAGACAGAGCCCTGCTGCAAAAAAGGCGTTCTATCCAAATTCGGTTCGAAGGCCGAAGAAAAGAAAGGAACTCTCTGCTAGCCTCAAAGGCTCATGTTCTCTCTTACATGAGGAAGAAGGGCCTGGCAAGAGAGCCTCAGCCCCTCACAGAACCACTCCACAAGAGAAATCATCAACTGTATTGCTTATATCATCATGATATTGGGCATGATATAGAAGACTGTAAGCAACTCGGCCAGGAGATCGGGCATCTGATTGAGCTCGACCACCTACAACAGTTTTATAATCCGAGATCAAGGCTGCATAACAGGATGAACTTCAACAGGCCTCCTCCGGATGAAAGCTGCCGACCTGAATATCAGTACATGTCATCAAGAGATGAAGATTCAGATTCAGATGGGCAAAGATTGCGGGTCTCTGAAAGCATACGATTGATCTAAAAGCATAGGCCCACAAAAGAGTCATGTTTCATCTTTCAAATTTGTATTCAAAATTCTCATGTACACAAATGTAAATGGAATGCACTTTTGTTATTTTTGCTATTTGCAAAAGAATGATCCATATGTTAAGCAGTGCTTTGTACTGGCCAACGAGACAAACTCTCATCATCTTAATCAAATTCTTCGGCCAGCTCAGCTCGGCACACTTATTTGGAGATGTCTGGTCCAGATCAGTTTGGCCAAGACACAGTTACTCAGCCTGGATTGGGGGCATATTCATTCTCTTTTCACCTTATGGTTCATACTGAAGGATTCATCTAGGCTGGGAAAGAAGTTTTGTGCCTTCATGATGCTCACTTTATGAGTTGTAACAGAATTGGAGCCCAACAGGATTCGCGCTTAGTCGATCTCTGTCTTATGGCTCATTAAGTATCTCAGGACACAAGCTTCCCCATCTCGATGACTTCTCTCTAATGGCTCATCAGGTCAAGGAAATGATATGGTATCTTTCCAGCCACGACAAAGTTTCACCTCGGCCCTAGGGCTTATAAGGGGTCCACTTCAGCGTGCATGATCACCTCATGATCGACCTCGGCTCTAAGGCTTATCAGGGGTTTACTTTAATTTTCTCAAGGTTTCAGCCTTCTAATTTAGCAAGGTTTCAGTTCGGGCCAGATGTCCTCCTACGTTGGGGACTCAACTATTTGCTATCCAATTAACTCAAAGGAATCTTGAAAGTGACAAGTTTCACACCTCAGCAAGACGGATCCTGGAGTCCAGATCAGTCTTCCTAAAGATGTTCAGTACAGAAGAATTGATGAACAGACTTAACTCGGCCATTACAAGGGAAACCTGGGCCATATAATATAGGACAGACCCTGGAGTCCAGATTGGTCCTATGACTCATCAGTCTTGACACTTGGAAGAGTCCAAAAAATAAACGACGGAGCAGATCCTGGAGTCCAGATCAGCTCTGTAAAGACTCAGATTAAAAATTGCTGAGCAGAAAATATAGGGCAGACCCTGGAGTCCAGATCGGTCCTATAAGAATAAACGACTCAGTAGCCAGTATTGGGAGTAGTCAAAGAAACATTCAATGGAGCAGACCCTGGAGTCTAGATCGGCTCAACATAAGCTCAGTTCAAGAAATTGCTGCGCAACAGAATATAATATGGGGCAGACCCTGGAGTCCAGATCGGTCCCATGAGAGTCAATGATTTATTCATCAAACACTTGGAAGAATCCAAGAAAGGTTTAGCAGAGCGGATCCTGGAGTCCAAAGTTCAATTCAAAATTTACTGAGCATAATCATCTCAGCCGCTACAAGGGAAACCTGGGCCACAATACATAGGGCAGACCCTAGAGTCTAGATCAGTCCTACAAGAGCATGACTTAACAGTTCATACTTGGAAGAATCCGAGAAATGTGAAGCAGAGCAGCTCCTGGAGTCCAGATCAACTCTGTGAAAGTTCAATAAATTATTATTTTTACATCTCGGCCGTTACAAAGAAAACTTGGGCCAAAAGATCTCATCTCAGCTTGGCAGAATAACAGGTTTATTCTATATTTTAAAGCTTGGTAACTTAGCTTATTTTCAGTTAAACTGATTAAGGTTGCTAAGGCCGACATATGATCTCGGCAACAATAAGTTTGGAAAGTAAAGACTTAGAAGAAAACTAAGGTTGAAGAGCAGAACAAAAGGAAAAAACAAGTTGCAAAGACTTAGAAAATTTTTCCAATTGATATAGAATTGAAGTACAAATTACAAATTGGGGTGTGCTCAAGCAATGATTACAAAGAAGATCCTAAGACTAGTCTTCGTCTTCCCTCAAGTTGGCTCCTTCCAAGAACTGCTAGAACTGAGTGTCAAATTCTTGGGAAGCACTTGAGTTGTACAGCTCGGCCAGACGAGGATCTTCTTTGTTCAATTCTAGATAGACTTCTCAGCAGACGTCAATGGCCTCTGATCGGCCTACCTCCATAGCTGAACTTTGAAGCAGAATCATATTTTCTTCAAACAGTTTGGATTTTATAAAATCAACAACTGCCTTGACCTCAGCCTCGGCCAATTGTTGACGCAGTTGATCCAACTGCTCTTCAAAGTTGTTGCTTCTCTGCAACAATTCAGCCTTATCCTTTTTCAAGACCTCAATCTCAATCAGAAATTGAGTGGAGGCTAGTTCCAGATCAGCCACTTTACGTTCCAACTAATCCGCCTTTGAGTTGGAAGTGGCCAACTTCATCTCAGCATCCTCGGCCCTTTGCTGAAGTGTGGAGACCTCAGCTGGCAGAGTGTTAACTTGTTGAGTCAGCGCAGCTCTCTGCTGGTCAGCCTCTTCAAGCTCTTTGGTTTTGGCTTGAAGATCTTCAAAAAATTCTTCTTCACGAGCCAAGGCTTCCAATTTTTGGGCTCGGACCTGCCAGGAAGCAAAGTTAGAAAATTGACTAAGTGATAAAAGTAAACAAAAACTTAGAAATTTTTGCTTATCAAAGCAATATTAGAATGAAGGACATCCTTCAGGCTCCCCCCAAGAAGCTGCTCTGAATTTCTGATGATCCAGGGGCAGAACAGCCACTTTGTTCAGTTTTCTGGCTATGGATGGGTCCACAGCTGAATCACCCTCTGAAAACCCAATCCGAATTGGGTCATGTATCTCGGCTGGTTGAGGTAGGATTTCCTCAGCTGGCCTGGAACGAGTTGCTTCATATGCAGGCTGAGAAGGGCCTGCATCTTGGCCGCTGGATGGGCCTTCGTCTCGGCGCCTCTTCCTATGGCGAAGGTTTGAGCTATCACCAACTTCAGCCGAAAGTTTTGGTTCAGCAGAGGACTGAGGTTGGATCTCGGCTTCAGGCTCATCATCCTTAATTTCGATCGGCAGAGATGTAGAAAACATAACAGATCAAGTCAGAATCAGAGCTCAACACTTAGAAAAATTTGAGATTGGAAAAAGTTCTAGTTACCTGGTTTGGGCTCTGCTTGCACGGGCTCAGCAGCAGCAGGAACTGGGGGCAGAGCTGGAGTAGAAGTTCCCCCAGCAGATGAAAGAGCAGCCACTCTTCTAGCCTTACGGGCTCTTTTCCTGGCTGCCGCCTCGGCCAGTCTGTTGGAATGGGAAGTGTTGCTAGAAGCCATTGAGCCTGCATCAAGGATGAAACAGTTAGCTACTGAAAGTAAGAAAAATACTAAAGGAAAAGTGCATCAAGACCGACCTCTGACAATAATCAAGTTGTCGGGAGAAAGGGGCAGATAGTTTTGACTCACAGCCGACTGACTCAGGTCGGCCGCCATCAAAATGTCGTAGTCGACCCTCTGCCAGTCAATGACGATGGGCAGACTCCGAAGTCTGGCTGCTTCATTCAAGTAATCTGGGTCCGGCTTCATATTGTCGGCTCTGCCGGACTTCCAGATATTCCCACTCGGCAGCTCAGCCTTTTTGACGTAAAAAAATCTACCTTTCCATCTCTTATTGAAGGCAGGAATATTAATAGCGAAAGGAAAGTCGGTGTTAGAGGCCCGCTTGCTGAAGTAATACCAGATATGTGAGGTCCGACAGGAAAAAAGGGCTGTAAGACTCAGCTATTCTGAGAAAAAGAAGATAGCAAAGGATGAGCTTCAGACCATTTGGTTGGATCTGAGGAATACTAAGACCATAAGCCCACATAATTCAGGTAAGAGGTTTAGGAATGGGTAGATTAAAGCCCGACTTGAAGTAGTCCTCGTAGACTGCTTCATAATCCTTTGGAGGATCATAAGCAGTCTGACCAGGCAAAGGCAAGATTGGCCGAACTGATTCTGGTCAATCTTGTGGAATTTGCAGATCCGGTTCAGATCGTCCTCGGACAAATTGCAAAAAGACTCTTGAACCAAGAGAGATAGCAGACCTCTTTCAAGGACCCTCGTGAACATAGATGGATCTCTTAGCGGAGCCAGGGGATTTACCGATGCCGGAGCAGGAGCAATCCCTGCTTGCTCCGGCGAAGAGTCAACTACGGTGACAGCTCTGCTGGACTAAGCAGTGTCACCAGTGGTCTGGCACAGATTACTAATAGGAAGGTCATCACCAGAGACCGTCCTCACAGACGGAGATGGAGAGTTGGAATTCCCTCCACCACCGACGGTGTAAGAAGCACCTTCAGAAAAATTTTGAGAATCATGGGAAGAAACAGACATGATGAAGAAGTGAGAAGGAAGACTTACAGAAAAGTTGAGGAAAAGGAAGAAGAGGACCGGGAAAAAACTGGAAGAAACTGGAGTCGCCGGAAAAGTCTGGAAGATATGCCGGAGAAGAAAGGTATGACAGAGCAGAGTGCAGAAAGCAGAAGAAGTAAAATGTGTCTGGAGGCCCTATTTATAGGACTTCATCTCGGCAGACCAAGGGTCACTTCGATGCTCTCACTCTCGATCTCTGTAACCGCCGAATGCGAAAAGATGCGTAACTGACGCCTCGTACTATGCGCAGATAGTAAATGCGCAGAGCAGCCCAATCAGAGGCAGACACGTCACATTTGACAGGACATGCCCTCCTGGTCAGCTCGACCAAACTAATCTGGGGGCAATTGATAAACCAAAAATAAACATATGTTAGTCAACACCAGTCAATGTCAGATTTTATGCATAAGGTGTTTAACTCCCGCAGTTCGCCACAAATGCACCGCAGCTTGGCATCGATGCACTTCTGCTCGGCCATCTTGCATTTTGGCCAAGACAAGCCTATTAAAATGGTTAAAGCAAAATCAACGATAATCTTTGTTCAGCTCGGCCGCATGCTTGAGTCAAATCGGCGCTTGCTCAACATGACCAAGACTGATGAGAAATGAAGTCATCTTGCAAGGACAGTTTTTCATATCAGCACCTTGGCTCGGCAAAGCTTTAGTCAATGTTACCGCTTACAGTCAACCTCGGCGAGTAAAGGAATCAGCTGTGCATTCAAAGGACATCTATTCAGCTCGGCTTCGGCCTTGCTTTCTTATCAGCAGAGCTCGGCCTCGGCCTCATTAATTCCACTAAAGATCAAAGGAATATACTATTTGCTAACATCTAGGACCCACCAAGGCAGATTTGCAGATTACTTTCCAAGTGTCAAGCATCGACTGGTTCAGTACAAGGTCATCATTATAGGCCGACCTATACATCGTAGGTTCAGCCACTGACACAGCTATGGAATCAGGCTCTTGTCCCATCACACTGCAGCTCTACAGAGGATTAGACCGCCATATCAGACACATCACCATCCCATCATCGGGCAGGGGGTCAGACCTCCTCAATCTTGGTATAAATATGCCACTTTCCAGACGAGAAAAGGGATCCAACTTTTGGAACAACTTCTGGAGCATTCTCACATGAACTCCATCTCGGCCAATACATAAACAGTCTAAATACTCAGCAAGATCTAATACAGGTTTTATCTAAACCTTATTCCAGCATAAATTGCCTATTCAAAACACCCACAACTGACTTAAGCGTCGGAGAGTTTTCCCGGGACAGCGTCCTGGGACCTCTAACGTTTTTCTTCCTTCTCAGGTTCTATTGACGGATTTAGACTGAAGATTAACGGCACACGACTCGGGTCATCTCTGATCTACCCGGTGAGCAATTCTGGTCTCATCAATAACCATTATTGCCAAAAGTATAGATATTAAAGGAATAAAAACTCTTTTAATGTGTGCATTTTGTCCCACATTACATATTATTCTAGATAATATATTGTGAATGGGAAAATTTATTGTATTTTTATGACCGTTAATCGTGTCATTTGAACACCTTAATACTGGTTAATGTCTTTGGAACACCGGTAACCAAGTGATCTTGTTATTCAAATACCAGATCTCATTCTAACCATACATGGGAATCCTAATGATAATTATTCGCCCGGTATTTTATCAGGAAAATTGTTGGCACAAAATGTGAAATACATCGTCATGTTGGTCGATATTCCATCTACATCTTTCCTGAATACCATATAATAATTAGTGTAAAATTTCGTCACCATAGCCGTCTTTACCATGAATAAAAATGCACCTTTGATTTGTCAGCACTCCATTTGATAATCCACTGGCAACATGCATCGGTACTCTATCTATAGAAAGTTCGTAATTGGTCACTCTATAATCCGTAGGTAATATCTATGGAAAGACTCTTTGGAGTTGTTGGATTTAATTTAATAAATCCCTGAATAGGACCGTTTAATCGAATCAATGGACAAAGTAACAAAATACAGAAAATATATCTTGCTCCATTGCAATTTCTTAATCTGAACACGTACACTGCAACTGCTTTGATGAAGAATCTGGCGTGATCCAAGGATTCACGGCCTCCCACCAATTGTTGATGCACCCCTTGACCGGTTTCAACAATTCACTGCTTTACCCGATAGAGAGACTAGACAGTGTGGGCTTTATAGAACAAAAGTTGACATGCCCTCCCACTTTTCTCTCTATGGCCGTTTTCTCTATGTGTTATGAGGAGGTGAAGGTCTTCTCCTTTATATAAAGGGAGAAAAGGAGAATCCTGATGAGTATATTCCTTTAAGGATAGAGATTCCTTTATCCCAGATACCTGGGAATATACTTGATACTATCATCAAGTTATCTTTATCCATTTTCAAATATTATCTAATATTTAATAATAAATATTATTATTAACTATTATTAAATATTTACTTATAGTACCAACAATTATCTACTAGCCACACGTGGGTTGTCGTCCCTCGGGGACCAGATGTCGTACACTTTATTGTCGTTGCACTTTGAGCCCATCTATCGCGGTCTCTGTCCATATGACTGTCTACATATTTGGGTTTCCATTTTAGACCACACTATACATCCACGAACATACCCAATGATCACTTAACGTGTGGATGTTATACGTAACAATTAATATTATTACGTGACATATGTGACATATAATATTATCATACATAACGTCCACCTTATGATTAATTCGTATAAAATTTATCAACGTGCTGTGCATTACACGTATCTCGAATTAATCCCAATAATCCCCTACTTGGACTATGTATGTATCATAAAGATTATATGTCACCCTTTTGAGCTCATGTACCATATGTCCCTTAGTGTGTCATTCTTTTTCTGGTCCATCAGCAAATGTTAGCAAAAGACTTAAACTGTACGCCGTCACATTGAATTAGTAACTTGTCCCTCTTAAATCATGATGCTAACATTCCACTGAATGACATGGATACTGAAATGGATATGTAGTGTGGAATTAATATGCTAGGTGATCGTGCATATTTAATTCCAACTTGGCCCTACTTTAGCGAGATCAATAGAATTCAGAGTGTAAGCCGTAACTGCTTAATGTACATTACTTCTGCAGAAAACTTTGATAAAACTGAAATGTACATTATATCGTTTGTCTGAAATAAAAACTTTATTAAGAACAAGAAAAACCTCACAGACTTCCACTAGAATAAAACATCCTCAACTGGACTAAGACCCATATGGCTAACATGCTTGTAAAAACACAACCGGTTCTACGGCCTTAGTCAATGGGTCGGCCACCATGGATTCTGTACTGATATGCTCAATACTAATCAGGCCACTCTGAATTCTTTCTTTAACAGCTAGATACATCATCTCTATATATTTCGCTTTAGATGAACTCTGGTTGTTATTTGAATATAGCACCGCAGCTTTACTGTTATAGTAAATCTTCATTGGAGACGAGATAGTCTCCATTACCTGCAGCCCTGTGACAAAATTGCGAAGCCATATCGCCTGATTGGATGCATAGAATGACGCTACGAATTCTGCCTCCATAGTGGAAGACGCCAATAAGGTCTGTTTTGCGCTTTTCTATGAGATCGCACCTCCGGCTAGGGTAAACACATAGCCTGAGGTAGATTTCATGCTATCCCGGCATCCAGCAAAATCAGAATCTGTATATCCAGTGATCTCTACCTTGTCAGATCTCCGATACGTAAGTACGTGTTGCTTCGTTCCTTGTAAATATCTCAGCACCTCTTTGCTGCGGTTCAGTGATCCTTGCCCGGGTCAGAGAGATATTTGCCTAACATTCCTGTAATGAATGACAAGTTTGGTCGTGTGCATACTTGGGCATACATTATACTCCCTACTACCGAAGCATAGGGAGTATTCCTCATTTTCGAACGTTCAAACTCTGTTTGGGGACATTGCTTCAGGCTAAATTAGTCTCCTCTTGCCACAGGGGTATTAAGTGGTTTACACTTATCCATGATACACCGCTCCAACACCTTTTCGATGTATGCATGTTGTGAGAGACCTAAGATACCTTGGGTATGATTCCTCCGTACCTCAAGTCCCAACACATATAAGGCTTCACCAAGGTCTTTCATCTCGAAATGTTTTCTCAGAAAGGCTTTGGTGTCGCTCAACATGTTTATATCGTTTGTTGCAAGCAGTATATCATCTACGTACAAGATCATGAATATGAACTTGCTCCCACTGAACTTGTGATACACGCATTCGTCAATTCGGTTTGACTCAAAAACCGAAGGAGGCAACCACTTTGGCGAATTTGAAGTACCACTGTCGAGACGCTTGCTTGAGCCCATAGATGGAATTCTTTAGTCGACAAACTATGCCTTTTGGATCTCCCACCTCGAATTCAGGCGGTTGAACCATGTAAATGGTTTCGTCAGGTTCTCCATTTAAGAATGCAATCTTAACATCTATCTGATATAGCTCAAGACCTAAGTGTGCCGCTAAAGCCATGATTATCCGGAAGAAATCCTTCGTTGATACTAGAGAGAAGGTTTATGTATAGTCTATGTCCTCCTTTTGGGTGAATCCTTTAGCAACAAGTCTGGCCTTATATCGTTCTACGTTGCCTTTTGAATCCCGAACCTTTATGCAACGAGACGACCTCCCAAACCTTGTGGTCGTGCATATACTTAACATCTTCTTCCATGGGTTTTATCTACTTTTTTGAATTTTAACATTTCAATGCTTGTTGGACATTTTGGGGTCATCGTCCAACATGCCAACATCGAATTCGTGTTCTTGGAGATACACCACATAGTCGCTAGGTATGGGGTCTCTCCGTTCACGAGTGGATCTCCTTAGGGGTACTTGTTCTTGGGATACTGTAGGTTCCTGAACTGCATCAGCCGGCAATTCATCGAGTTCTTCAGTAACTTCCTCAGGAACATGAACTTGTTCCTGTGGAGCGTCACTACTGGGATGAGGTACCTCAGGTGTGGGTACCGCTGATGCTATCTCCCTAAAAGATGGTTCGATTCACATTTCTGTCGCATCTGAGTGTGCCTCATCTAACTCGATGATCTGCTGATGCAAATTATTCCCCCCAAAACCCAAGTATTCTCAAAGAACTTTACCGAATTGTCTAAAAAAAAACTTTACTTGTGGGATCGTAGAATTTATACCCTCGTGACCTTTCCGAGTAACCAACAAAATAGCAACTAACTATTTTGGTGTCCAAATTTCATTCATTTATTTTGTAAGACTTTGTCTTAGCTGGACAACCCCAAACCCTTATGTGGTTAAGGCTATTAAGAAAAAGGGATTGAGTGATTTACAAATGCATTATTTAAATGCTAAGTGTTTACGAAATGCATGAATAAATTATTGCTTGACACGTTTATGTGATAAACATGCTTTATATGCTTATATATATTGTTGCTGTACTAACAAGCCATGAAGCGTTAAAGCTTACATCATATGAACAACATTTGTTGTGTCTGTACTGTTTTCAGGTGCCACAATTAATGAACTAAACTAGTTCATTAAGTGGAATGATTAAGTTAATGAACTAACTAGTTCATTAAATGGAGACATATTTGGTGGAAGCTACATGACAACAAATTTGGAAATGGAAAGTCTCCTTCCCATTCAACTTTACACGCTATATATATATATATATTACATATAAAAGGCAAAATACACATATATTCCGACGTACTACCGACACGTTACATATATTACGAACGTACATCGACGTCACACCACTATATACACCTCATATTTATGAGTATATTCAGGTCTTATATCATATGATATAAGTCATGGTGATGACAAAATTACTACGACACTTTACGAGGTCATAAACCGAAAATTGTCATATCGGGTGACTACCGAAACTTCACCGACATGTTACGTACTTGCCATATAAAGATGGCCAGCCCATATAAGTCAAAAATAGCTAAACATTTTGTGGCTCACATGATAATATCAACCAGTAAATCATTACATGTTGGCACACACAAATCACCCACAATTTATGCTAAATTTGTGGAGAATTCAAACTCAACTCATTAGTACACATATGGCGTTTTTAATTAAGTTATTGGAGCTGAATATACACTTTATTGTATGTATATTATGTGTGACACAATATATATTACATTGGCAAGAAGTTTGCATTTAATCGGAGAAAAATCGTGTAATCAACGAAAGTCAAAATTCGGTTTTCTACGAACATACACACATGGAACGTTTTTTTAGGTATAGATGTAACATGTATCTAGACACTTTTTATATATTTAAGACTTGTTAAAGTGTTCTAGAAAATTAAAAATAGGGCTGATTTTTATTTACCATATATGTTTAAATATTGTGCATTATTTGTCAAAGCTTACTGAAATTAAATTTCAGCACATGCCCATTCATTCTACACACCTATTTCATATTGATTGGAGCCTAGGTGGAGCTTATTTTGCATTTCAATTGGTGGATAATATGCCACACAATATTGGTGACATTGAAGAGGGCACCACACAAGGAAGGAGTCCAAATTAGACACATGCTGAAAATTTCAGCATGTGCTACTATAGGTGGCGATTTTCATCCCCTTAATGCACCTCAATTTGTCTCCCAAATTCAAGAGATTGAAATGTGATAGTATGATAATATTTTTACTACATTTGAGCACATGTTTTATGAGGTTTTTTTTGTAGAATTTACATCTCATTAAAGGATGCCAAGGTGGACCAATCAACAGGTGACAAGTAAGCAAGGTCAAGTCATCCTTCCAATCATAAGATTGTGTCATCTTCTACACAAGGAAATCTTCCAAGGACATTAAAGACAATTCTCAAGGAAGGTAGAAAGCCCTATGGGGCTGCCAACTTATGATAAAAAGGGAGAAGATAGTGCAAAACAAGGCCAATCTACAACTCACATTCTCTCAAGTGCAAAAAGCTAAACTACTTTCTTCTTCTTCTTCTCTCAAGCCTATTGTTCATATATTCTACATATTGTATATATTTTGAATATACCACCCATACACGTTCATTGTTGTAAAAGGTTGATCAAGGCGTGATCAAACCTTCATTCGTTCGGTGGTGGTGTTCGTGATTGATTTGCTTGTTTGTTTTGATTGTAAATGGGTGGAGTTAGTGTTTAACTCCAGTCACCCTTGTCATAAGGCGTTTATTGTGTTTAGTGATAACCGAAGAAGGTGTCCTCGAAGACTGGAGTAGGTTGATTTAACAGAACTAGTATAAAATCCTTGATGTTTTTACTTTTCAGCACTTTACTTCCAGTTTCTAGTTTTCTGCATCGTTTTCATTAGCACGGTAAAAATAGAAATAAATTTTCAAAAATCCCAAAATTTTTTAGAAACATAGCCACACGTCCTAGATTTCATTTGGCGCAAGTTTCAACTCATTTGGATAATATAAGTCAGTCAAACGTCAATAGTTCTGAGACTAGTGCAATCTGATTTTCAGATTTGCAAAGGTTAAGAACATCAACGTGGTTGACATACTTCCCAAAGGAATTTTCAAAAAAAGTTTCACCCCATTAAAATAAATATATTTAGGGTCTTATCATAAAAGTTTCAGAGCATTTGGAGTCACCAATTAATAGGAATACATTTCTCAAATCTGAGTACGGTTTCTAGTAGATTCGCGCAATCTGATCCAAAATGTATTTTCAAGAGGTTAGGAGTGGAGTGTTATTTTGAAATTTTCGTGAGTCACTTATAACATCTGAGGGTTCACTCACACCAAATTTCACAATTTTTAGAGATCTACAACTAGGTCGTTTAATTATTTCAATTCAGGATCTGAAAACAGAAACTGTTTTCAGAAGTGAGGTTTGTGGTTCAAAAGTTTTTAAAAACCAAAATTTCTGCACCCACTATTCAACCCCCCCTTTCTAGTGGTTCTATACAGGTCCTACAAGTGATATCAGAGCAAGGCACACCCACTACAAAAAGATCCAATGATATTTGTGAGATGACATCCACTAGTTACAAAACCGAGTCAGAAGGAATGTCAAACGTAAGGCCTCCTCTTTTTGATGGTAAGTCTTTTATACAATGGAAACTTAGAATGAAACTTTTCTTTATGGCTATTGATATAGACTTATGATCCATCATTGAAGACGATTCTTTTATTCCATCTAAAATAACTACGGTTGATGGTGTCAAACTAGAAGTCGTAAAACCGAAACAAGAATATACTAGTGATGACAAAAAGAAATTAAGTATAAATGCTAGAGCCATGCAACTCCTTTTAAACGGTTTGAGTAAAAGTGAATCGAGTTTTGTGTCAAATTGCTCTAGTATCAAAGAGATGTGGAAAATTCTTGAAATGAACCATGAAGGTACTAGTCAAGTTAAAGAGTCTAAAATAAACATGCCAATGTCTACTCTTGAATCCTTCAAGTTATTGCCGAATAAATCTATTGTTGATATGGATCTAAGATTGACTAACATTTACAATTCTCTTAAGTCTCTTGGAAAGGTATTTTGTTCACAAGAGAAGGTGCAAAAAGTGCTAAGAAGTCTCCCATCTGAATGGGATTCAAAAGTCACTGCAATCGAAGAAAGTAAGGAAACAAGATCAATAAAAATGGAGGAATTAATCGGATCATTAAATGTATATGAAAACAAACTCACTCTAAGAAATTTTGAATCTACTTCTAAACAAAATAAGGTTATAGCGTTTAAATTAAATGAATACGTCTCTACTTCTTATGATCGCGTAGATGATAGTGACACAGATTACGATGATGAAGATCTAATGACGTTGGCTAAAAGATTAAGAAAGATCATGAGAAAATCGCTTAAAAACAAACATAAGCCTACTTTATCTAAGAATCATAGAAATAAAAAAAATGAGGATATTAAGTGTTATAATTGTGGAGGACTTGGACATATCTCTTATGACTGTCCGAACAAGGACAAAACAATGAAGAAAAGCCATGACAATGATCGGACAAAAACTAGACCCATCTCAGAACCCAAACAAAGGAGAAGAGCCCTTAAAGCCTCCACATGGAGTGATTCATCCGATTTCAAAAATGAACAAGCCGAAGAGGAAATGGCTCAAGTATGCCTTGCATCCAAAGCATCAAACGAGGTATCTTCTGATTCTGATTCTGATTCTGATTCTGAGCCTTCATATGATGATTTATTTTGTCAATATCTTGAGTTGCATAAGTAATCTAAGGCTCTTGAAAAAGAAAAGAAACGCTTAATTGAAGACAAGATATTGTTAGAATCTTCTAACACGAATCTTGTATCTCAATTAAACGATTCAAAAGAAGAGTCGTCTTGCATGATAAATTTATTAAAATATGAGATTTCTTCCTTAAAATCCGAGAACACTGAGATGAAAGTCGAGATTTCAAATTTGAAATCAAGAAACACAGATTTAGAAAAGACCGTAAAACAATTTGATTCAGGTACGAACATGCTAGATCGCCTCATTTCCTCACTAAAGCATGAAAGTTATAAAACCATATTAGGATACGTTGAGGATAATGAAATGCAAAGTAAGTCAACGAAATTTATCTTATCCTCATCTAATAAACCGCATGCAAATATACAACCTAAGAAGACGACTAGTACACCACTCATCTCATCTCATCGTACTTCTTATTCTTTATATCATACAAAATACAACCATGTGCCGTATAGATATGAAATAAAAACATTGATGCATACGCAACGATCATACAACACAAATGCATTTAGATCACACACTATGCACACCAACACAAATGCATATCAAAAACAAAAATCTTATCATCAGCGTGATGGAATTCTTGGCCAAAGGCCAAACGGATTTGCACCTAACGTATATTATATTGTGTCTTCATCTCTTTTCTCATCTTTTGGAAGACCTAGGAAGGTCACCCAAGTTTGGGTACCAAAAGAGACATTTGCAAAGGGTTGAATAAATAACCCTTAAGAATGCACTTGAAATGCTTGATTTTTGTTGATATACTATAAACTGCTATTTCATTCCATTCTTACATGTACTTTTGATGACATTTACAGAATAAAGGGGGAGAGGAAAACATGATTTAAGTGGGAGAGAGAAGCATGATTTAAGGGGAAGCACGGAAATTCAAATTTTCTAAATTCAAATTTTATATTTGTGCATAATTGTAGGGGGAAGCGACCACATTTAAATTATGAACCAATGTTATTTTGTAAATCATCAAAAGGGGGAGATTGTTGAGAAAAAGGGTTTGAGTGATTTACAAATACATGATTTAAATGCTACGTGTTTACGAAATGCATGAATAAATTACTACTTGACACGTTTATGTGATAAACATGCTTTATATGCTTATACATATTGTTGCCGTACTAACAAGACATGAAGCGTTAAAGCTTACATCATATGGAAAACATTTGTTTTATTTGTACTGTTTTCATGTACCACAATTAATGAACTAAACTAGTTCATTAAGTGGAATGCTTAAGTTAATGAACTAACTAGTTCATTAAACGGAGACTTATTTGGTGGAAGCCACATGGCAACAAATTTGGAAATAGAAAGTCTCCTTCCCATTTAAATTGACACGCCACATATATATATATATATATATATATATATATATATATATTCATATTTTTTAAAAGGCACAATACACATATATTCTAACGTACTACCGACACGTTACATATATTACGAACGTACGTCGACGTCACACCACTATACACCCTTATATTTATGAGTATATTCAGGTCTTATATCATACAATATAAGTCATGGTGATTACAAAATTATAACGACACGTTACGAGTTCATAAACCAAAAATTGTCGTATCGGGTGACTACCGAAAGTTCACCGATATGTCACGTACTTGCCATATGAAGATGTCCAGCCCATATAAATCAAAAATAACCAAAAATTTCGTGGCTCACATGTTAATATCAGCCACTAAATCATTCCATGTTGGCAAACACAAATCACCCAGAATTTACGCTAAATTTGTAGAGAATTCAAACTCAACTTCATTAGTACACATGTGGCATTTTTAATTAATCTATTGGAGATGAATATACGCTTTATTTTATGTATATTATGTGTGACACAATATATATTACCTGCACAAGAAGTTTGCATTTAATCGGAGAAAAATTGTGTAATCGACGAAAGTCGAAAATTCGGCTTTCTACGAACATACACACATGGAACGTTTTTTAGGCATAGATGTAACATGTGTCTAGAAACTTTTTACATATTTAATACATGTTAAAGTGGTCTAGAAAATTAAAAATAGGGCTGATTTTTATTTACCATATATGTGTAAATATTGTGCATTATTTGACAAAGCTTACTGAAATAAAATTTCAGCACATGGCCATTCATTCTATACACCTATTTCATATTGATTGGAGCCTAGGTGGAGCCTATTTGGTATTTCAATTGGTGAAGAATATGCCACACAAGATTTATGACATTGAAGAGGGCACCACACAAGGCAAGAGTTCAAATTAGACACATTCTGAAAATTTTAGCATGTGCTTCTATAGGTGGCGATTTTCATCCCCTTAATGCACCTCAATTTGTATTCCAAATTCAAGGGATTGAAATGTGATAGTATGGTAATATTTTGACTACATTTGAGCACATGTTTTAAGAGTTTTTTTTTGTAGAATTTACAGCTCAAAGGATGCCAAGGTGGACCAAGCAACAAGTGACAAGTAAGCAAGGTCAAGTCATCATTCCAATCATATTGCGCCAAGTAAGCAAGATTGTATCATCTTCTACACAAGACAATCTTCCAAGGACATCAAAGACAATTCTCAAGGAAGGGAGAAAGCCCTAGGGGGCGGCCAACTTATGATAAAAAGGGAGAAGATAGTGCAAAACAAGGCCAAGCTACAACTCACATTCTCTCAAGTGCAAAAAGCTATACTACTTTCTTCTTCTTCTTCTCTCAAGCCTATTGTTCATATATTCTACATATTGTATAGGTTTTTTGAATATACCACCCGTACACGTTCATTGCTATAAAAGGTTGATCAAGGTGTGATCAAATGTTCATTCTTTCGGTGGTGGTGTCCGTGATTGATTTGCTTGTTTGTTTTGATTGTAAAAGGATGGAGTTAGTCTTTAACTCCAGTCCCTCTTGTGTTAAGGTGTTTATTGTGTTTATTGATAATCGAGGAAGGTGTCCTCAAAGACTGGAGTAGGTTGATTTACCCAAACCAGTATAAAATCCTTGGTGTTTTACTTTTCAACACTTTACTTTCAGTTTCCAGTTTTCTGCATCGTTTTCATTAGCACGGTAAAAATAGCAAACAATTTTCAAAAATCACAACAGTTTTCAAAAACATATCCACACGTCCGATCTTTCATTTGACGCAAGTTTCAACTTATTTGGATAAGTATAAGTTAGTCAAACGTGAATAGTTCTGAGACTAGTGCAATCTGATTTTCAGATTTGCAAAGGTTGAGAACATTAATGTGGTTGACATATTTCCCAAAGGAATTTTCAAAACCTGTTTCACCCCACTAAATTAAATATCTTGAGGGTCTTATTATAAAAGTTTCAGACCATTTTAAATCACCAATTAATAGGAATAAATTTCTCAAGTCTTAGTACGGTTTCTGGCAGATTCGTGCAATCTGATCAAAAACGTATTTTTAAGGGGTTAAGAGTAGAGTTTTAATTTGAAATTTTTGTGAGTCACCTATAACATCTGATAGTTCATTGACAGCAAATTTCACAAATTTTGGAGGGCTACAACTAGGTCGTTTAATTATTTCAAATCAGGATCTGAAAATAGAAACTGTTTTCAGAAGTTAGGTTTTTTGGTTCAAAAGTTTTTAAAAACCAAATTTTCCACACCTACTATTCAACCCCCCTTTTATTGGTGCTATACAGGTCCTACAAAGGCTAGGCTTACGCTTAGTTTATAACTCATAAGGGGTCCTTATTGCTGCTTTAGTTGGTACTCGATTGAGGATGTAAGCTGCGGTTTTAAGCGCTTCTCCCTAGAGGAATAATGATGGAATAGTTTGACTCATCATACTACACACCATATCCATAAGCGTGGGGTTTCGTCTTTCATCTACACCATTCATGCTTGGTGACCTAGGCATAGTGTACTGAGAGACGATTCTGTTTTTCTCTAGGCATTTAACAAATGGTCCTGGACACTGTTCTCCTGATCTATCATATCGACCGTAGTATTCATTCCCACGGTTCGATCTGATGGCTTTAATCCTTTTGTTGTGTTGTAGCTCAACTTCAGCTTTAAATAATTTGAACATGTCCAGTGCTTGCGCTTTTTCTTTAATCAAGAATATGTTGTCATATCGTGAATAGTCATCAATAAAGGTGATAAAATAAGAGTGGCCATTTTGAGTAACTAGATGAAATGTGCCACTGATATCGGTATGAATCAACTCTAATTAACTATTCGCACGATTTGCTTTATATCGTCGGACTTTAGTTTGTTTTCCTTTAGCACAAAATAGACACGACGCTAAGTCGTTAAGTCTAGAAAATTGAGAATTTTTGTTTTGACAAGACGTTCTATTCTGTTTTTGGACACGTGTCCTAAACGTCGATGCCATAATGATCCTGAATTCCCATGAGTTAATTTTGCTTTAACGTTTTGCGTTACAATATGCAAGGTTTTTTGATTTGAAGCCACATTTATAGAATAAAGTTTATCAATTTCGGACATTATACCGTGAACAATTAATCTAGAAGCATGATAAAGTTGGAAATTTCCATTTCCAAAATAACAGTTATAACTACTTGTATCCAATCGATAAAATGAATAAGATTTCGTTTAAACGATGGTACCATAAAAGTGTCATGCAAATCTAGATAGAAACCGGATGTCAACAGTAATCTGAAATGCCCAATGGCTTCAACCTTTATACAACTGCCATTTTCCCAATAGACGTATCTTTTATCGTCTCTTGGTTTTCTATGTCTGAGGCAGCCCTGCATAGTCATAGATAAGTGAGTCGTGACTCCCGTATCGACCCACCAAGTGGCTATATCCGAAACAAAATTAACTTCAGAACAAACTAAGAACGTACCCTTTTTCTTGAGCCAAGAAATATAACCGGTACAGTTCTTCTTTAAATGTCCTCTTTATTGCAAAAGAAACAAGGCAAGCTGTTGGGTGCGTCATTAGTAGGCGCCTCCTTTTCTCTTTTACTTGTCTTTTGCACATCTTTGACCGCAGCTTTGCATTTCTTACCACTGGACTTGGTGGCAACAACATTCACAATTTCATACCTCTCATTCTTTAACCTTTCTTCCTCTTGTACGCAATGCACGATAAGTTCATTCACTGTCCATTTTTCCTTTTGGCAGTTGCAACTGACTAGGAAGTGTTTGAACTTTAGAGGCAAGGAGTTGAGAATTATGACAACTAGCATGTCATCAGAGACATCTAGTTTCATGTTTCTCAATTGAGAAGTGATGTGAGTCATCTCTAGGATGTACTCCCTTATGCTGTTGTTTCCATCATACTGTTTCGAGCAAAGTTTGTTTAAGAGATTGCCTGCATCGGCTGTCTCATTATTTACATATCTTTGCTCAAGATAGGCTAAAAATTCTTTAGCCGTCGTGGATTCAGAAACATGTCCCTTGAAGAATTTGGGCATAGTCTTTTGCATGATCATAAGGCACATGCGATTTGATCTAGCCAGCGTGCCATGTGAGATTTTTCCTCATTGGTACTTTCGTCTGTTACCACAGCTAGACGATCTATCTGTATGTGTCAAGATCAGCAATCCCCAGAAAGATCTCAAGTTGATCTTTCCGTTGCTTATAGTTCGAACCGTTCAATGTAGGAATATCCTTAGTGTTAAACATTATTGCTGAAAAGCAAACAAGAAACAGACGTAAATACACAACACATGTAATCTTTAAACTGCATAAAATCCGAATATCAAAATAGAACCTTAATTCCATCTATCAATTATCTTTCAGCATTAGTGCTCTTTGGAGTCATCCCAATACCTTCCAACAATTGGGTGTAGTGGTCAACGTGACGGCTCTCTAAGCACAGGTTAACTACCTTCCTTTGGGCCAATTAGCTAACCTACGCATTTAAAATTTTGCCACTGGGCCCATTTGGTCCACTACCATGCTCATATGTGTTTTCGACAATCACACCTTCCTTTGGGCCAGTAAATGATTGTTTCCAACACATACGTGCCTTTCACAATCATAACAAATATAATGGCGATGATATGATTGCCGCACTTTAAGGGGATCATATTAAAGCCCTATATTTGCTAAGTCGCGTAACTTTATGTTTCTAAAGTGATCCGTAGTTTCCTGACTGAACCTTTTGTACATACTGTGCATGCTTTGACCTCAATATACCTTTTTGTTTTCTTTAAACCAATTTGAACTAGCTTGATTCCTTTTACGGCTCAAATAAGAACCACCTTGAACCAAGCTTGGTTCTCCTTACGGTTTAAGAAAAACAATATCTTATTAATCAATTTAACAAGTGATATAACCTTATGATGAGTCATATTGAGTTGTGAAATAAACCAATTCGGTAATACCCACTTGCCATAAGCGTGTATTGCCATTCCACATAATTCTCAGGCCACCGGTGGAGTCACAATGGTCTCGCTTAAGTACCGGCAGTATGTGTACGGTGTTTTTGTCACAATTCAATAAGTCATCTATCACTAGTTTAAACCGAATTGATTGATAAGTCCGAATTTTATTGGTCAACACATTCAACTTAACTCATCGAATTAACTTGGTTGAACTCGGTCAAACCGGGTCAAACAAGATTCGGATCCTTATTGGGTTAAGCTCCTTAACTTTATTTTATTTATTTATTAACATGCATAAACATAAGGCATAAATAATAAATAAACAATTAAATCATGCATATAAACATAATAATGCAATAACTGAAAATTAAACTAATACTTGATTATTATTATTTTGGATTTCTTTAAAATAATAATAATAATAACATGAATTTATTATTATTAGTACTATTTTCTGTAATAAAATTTAAATAATAACAATAATAATGAAATTATTATCATTATTATTTACTTTAGTTTTCTTTAAAAGAAACTTTAAAACAATAATAATAATTACTTATTATTATTACTATTTTTCTTTAATAATAGTAACAATAATAATTAAATTATTGTAATTATCATTATTATTTTCTTTAAAAAGGAAACTTTAAAATAATAATAATAATAATAATAATAATGATAATAATAATAACAATTTATTATTATTAATAATTTTCTTTTAAAAGAAACTTTAAATAATAATAATAAAAATTATTATTATTTACTTTATCCAAAATAGTAATAATAAACAAATAATACAAAATTCCACCTTTTTTTTGTTATTTTCTATAATTGGGCCGAGCCAATTTATGAATCCGGGTCGAACCCGGATCGAAATCAGCCCAGCCCGCCAGTCTGAATTCGCTGGAAAAAAAGGTTGAAAGTTCACCCCTCAGTTTCGAACCCTTGACCGAATGAAATCTGCCAATGTGGAGCCTTTTAATTATAAACAAAAAACAGAATTCAAAGCCAAAAATTGGATCCGAAATTTTAGGAGTAGGGTTTGAAACCGAGACCTCCTCGTTTCCGTCTCAGGCGTTGGCCTGTAGGCCAGTAGCCTTTTTTTCTATACTGACCTGAAATTTCGGTAGTAAGTATAGCAGGATCAGCATATATCATTCAGCCGTAGACTAAGCTAACTAGAATTATATATATAAAAGACACAACGTGTTTGCCGTCAGAGGCGCTGACCACCAGGCTGGCGCATATTTTTGATAAATTGGAGGTTACTTTATTTTAAAAAAACCAAAATAGAAACTTTCTTCTCCAAAAATTGTTTTGAAAAAACGTTTTTCACTTGAAAAATTTCTGTTTTTCATCATGAACAGATTAAAAAAATTAATTCGATTAGGTCTGCTCTGATATCACTTGTTGGATTTAATTTAATAAATCCCTGAATATGACCGTTTAATCGAATCAATGGACAAATTAACAAAATGCAGAAAATATACTTTGCTCCATTGCTGTTTGTTAATCTGAACGCATACGCTGCAACTGCTCTGATGAAGAATCTGGCGTGATCCAAGGATTCACAACCTCCCATCAATTTTTGATGCACCCCTTGACCAGTTTCAACAATTCACTGCTTTACCCGATGGAGAGGCTATACAGGCTAGACAGTGAAGGCTTTATAGAACAAAGGTTGGCACACCCTCCCACTTTTCTCTCTATGGCCGATTTCTCTATGTGTTATGAAGAGGTGAAGGCCTCCTCCTTTATATAGTGGGAGAAAAGGAGAATCCTGATGGGTATATTACTTTATGGATAGAGATTCCTTTATTCCAGATACGTGAAAATATACTTGATATTATCATCAAGATATCTTTATCCATTATCAAATATTATCTAATATTTAACAACAATTATCTACTAGCCACACGTGGGTTGTCGTCCCTCGGAGACCAGACGTCGTACACTTTATGGTCGTTGCACTTTGAGCCCATCCATTGCGATATCTGACCATATGACTGTCTACATATTCGAGGTTTCCATTTTAGACCACACTATACATTCACGAACATACCCGATGATCACTTGATGTGTGAATGTTATACGTAACAAATAATATTATTACGTGACAAATGTGGCATATAATATTATCATACATAACGTCCACCTTATGATTAATTCGTATAAACTTTATCAACGTGCTGCGCATTACACGTATCTCGAATTAATCCCAACATCAGTTTGTAAAACCCTTTTTACATGTACGTCAATAGATCGTCTAGAGTCCATACGTAATGTCTACAGTCCCTTGAGATCCCATCGGAGGTATCAGTCAATAGTTCTTCGGCAATTTATATATTTGATACTCTCTATATATATATGCGTCAAAAGTCCTTCTCTAATTCATATATAATATCACTCAATTGTCCATCAGAAATGTACATCTCTAAATCTATCTTTTTGATGTCCGCCAAAAATCAGTCGAGAGGCCGTAGGTGATATCCGTCAAAAGTTTGCCAAATCTCCATCTCTAAAGCCATTTTTAGTTGTCCGTCAATAGTCTATCAGAGGTCTCCATCTCTGATCTAACTTTATAGTCCGTCCACAATCCTGTCACAATATCTCTCTTTATGCCCATCAGTGATGTTTTTCGAAGAGGTTACGTTGGATGCACTATTTTTTGTCGTGTATCCGTCCAAAAGTGGTACACCGTTGTCCGACTGATTTAATGATGATCATGAAAAACAACTTGTATGATCAAGTATATTACACATGGTCATAATGCATACATAAGCATACTAAAACAAGATCATAAAACATATGAAACCAACATACCATAGAAGATACATAGTGATAATCATTAAGAACAAATACATGAACAACTACATCAAAGTCGCCTTCTTAGCACACTTTTCCTAACATAGCATATATCTTCATTTTCTTTCTTTAACTTTTATATACATCACATAAGAGTGTTCATCTCATTTTATTTACACATCTACACCATTTTATGTATGATGGCCGTGTGTATTTATGTTCATATGTTCTTATATTTACACCACTTATGAACATAGCTTTTTACATATTCTTGACAGTAAAACCTTGAACATACATCATGAATGATCCAACTTTATATGAACATATATACATAGATCTTTTGAAAATCATGAAAGATCTAGAAAGAATACTTGCCTTTATCACTTAACCTTTAACTACAAGTGAAGGTTTCCTCACTTGGCTTGAAGAAACCTCTTCTTTTTCTCCTCTATGAACCCACGGTTTTGAGCAAGAAATGGAGAGTTAGTGTACAACCACGGAAATGGATAAATGGAGGAAGAATAGATGAACTTAGATGATATCCTTACCTTGTTACTCTTTAGTTCTTGACCCAACTATACTTTATTCTGTAATGCTTGGATGAAGAGGGATGTTATGGGTTGTGTTTGGATGGAAGAATGAGATGAAGAGAAGAAAATTCCTTCTTGTCCTAGACTTGTGTATTTCTTGGACAAAGGGTGAAAGTGGGGAGAATGAAAGACTTGTTTCTTGTGTGGAGAAGGAAAGAGAGTGTTTTGGAAGGTGCAATATCTGCTAAGTGTAGGAAAATAAGAAGAAAGAGAGTCTTCTTCTCTTACTATAGGGAGGTGTTGGTTGAAATTTTGGAGTGAAGGGAGTGGGGAAGTGAAATCATGAAGTTGGTAAGAAATGATCGGAGAAGATGGGAGAAGGTGAGAAAGATGTCTTCTAAGAGGATGGAATGAAGGAATGGATAAAGAGAAGGAAAAATATCTTCCTTCCTTGGGGTGGTATGGCCGGCCAAAGAGGGAAGTGGGGAGGAGTGGTTGTGGCTTGATTGGAGAGTGTAAGAAGGTGTAAGAATGTGTAAGGAGTTGGAAGGTTTTTTGGCATTTTTCATGATGACTTGAAGCAAGACAAAATTTTCTTCTTCCTTGTTTAAGGGAGCGGTCAAATGGAAAGGAAGGGAGTGATTGGTGATTTGTTGGAGTTGTAAGAAAAAGGTGTAAGAAGTGTGTAAGATGGTGTAAGTTTTTAGGTAGAAGAAAATGATGTATAATGGGTTGAAGAAGGCAAAAATTTTGTCTTCCTTTCCTGCTTAATACACGCCTAATATGGTAGTGGGAGCGGTTAGAATGGGACAAAAAATTATCATTTGATTTCTACACAATTTTGTCCACTTGGCATTTTGTTGGGGTATTTTTCTAAGCACAATTTCTTATCCCTATTCTTACCCTAAAATGGCGCCATGTGTTACACACACACACACATATGTGTATATATATATATATATATATATATATATATATATATATATATATATATATATATATATAATATAAAAAACCCTTTCTCCCCACGTGGCTCTGGCGACCCCATGCCCCCTTTTCATTCTTCGCCGCCAATGGCCGGCGATCAGCCTTCCTTCTCCAAATCTTTCGCCTCTGTTGTTTCTTCATCGCTCTCTGCTTTTCCCACTCGCGAAATCGGACGCTATAAGGGATCCCCTTCGGTTCAATCCACACCATCCGAGATTGATGCATTGCCCATCCGATTCCGATATGCGCTGGTTGGAACGTTTTGGAGTGGCAGGCCGGCACTGGCTGTGATCCGCCGGACACTGGACATTATTGGATTCACATGTAACGTATCTGTTGGCTTATTGGATGAATCTCATATATTGATTAATTTTGACAAGGAAGAAGATTATACACGATATTTCTACCGTGGAATTTGGCGTATCCTCGACTATGAGATGTGCGTCACTAAGTAGTCACCAGCATTCAATCCTAATTTTGAGATACCGGTTGTACCGGTTTGGATCTCCCTCACTGGATTACCTATTCATTTGCATGATCAAAGGGCTCTATACACGATCGCTCGTGCCATTAGGCATCCGATCAAGGTTGACACAGTCACCCTCAATTTTCATCATCTCTCGGTGGCACGTGTTTGCATTAAAGTTGATGTTACACAAGAACTTCCCTCCAAAATTTATGTTGATTGTGGAGAATCATCTTTCTTACAAGCCGTCCTCTATGAAGATTTGCCGTCATATTGCATGCAGTGTAGGACCTTCGGACACAAGGATGGTCACTGTGCTACATGGAGGGGTCACATGCCCGATTTCACCACACAAAAGCCTGCACTGCCAAAGAAAGTATGGCAGCCGAAATCAGTTCCTGAGTCCACGGAACCGCCTCTTCCCCTGCGAGCATGTCAGTCCAATGATGAGGTTATGCCCCCACCCAGTCATGTGCAGGATATCTTTCGATTAGGGCAAGATGCGGAGTATCACACATCAATTGATGTTGCGGACGAGGGTGATTTGGGACATAGTTCAGATACGGAGTTACACCATGTTCACAACCAGGATCCACCTGTTGTGCCTATTGTCTTTGAAACTATCTCTCGCCGCATATGGTTGTTAGATCCTTCGCCCACTGATGATGAGCTCTTATCCAGACTTGTTGGACCAGCTGAGGATTCGGGTTTCATTCTTGTTATATTTAAAAGGCACAGGCAAACTCGTAAGGAATTGCCTCCGTTGCCCCCTTCTATTATTCTCACTCACAGTGCTACGCGTTCCTCTCATTTGTGAGGTACATTCTCATCTTTTTAATGAATATTATGACATGGAATATTTGAGGCGTTCCGCCTTCATTACCATGGTTGTCATTTGGTACATTTGCATCATCTTCATCTTTTAGCTTTAATTGAGCCGAAGCTCCCAGCTGCACGTATTACAAATTATCGCATGGAATTAGATTTTTCTCATTCTTTTAGTTCTTCTGTTGGTACTATCTAGGTTTTCTAGCGGGATTCACATTTTGGAATGGTCGATGTCTGGGAAAAAGATCAATTATTGCTTTTCCATTTCATTTTCTTACCTACTAATTTCTCTTCTTGGTGGTCGGTTGTCTATGCTCGCCATACGGTTGCATTTTATCGGCCTATATGGAATTCATTGCAAGTGCATCCCCAGTCTCATTTTCTACCTTGGTTATTATGTGGTGATTTCAATTCCTTTCGTTCAATGGAGTATCATAAGGGTCGTTCGCATCCACATCTCTCATCTTTGCATGATTTTAATGATTGTATAGAAGATTGTTGTTTAATGGATCCTCCATTCCATGACATACAATATACCTGGGCGGAAGGATGTGGTTTAGGCCGTGTGCAACGGCGCCTTGATTGGGTTTTTACTAATTCTTTATTTCATGACGCTTTCGATGATTTACGCTTAACGCATCTTGCTCGTGCACCTTTTGATCATTCTCCACTTTTTTTGGTCTGTGCTATATCTCGTGTGGAGGGTCCAAGGTCATTTTGGTTCTTGGTTGCTTGGCTTTCACATCCGGACTTCCATGCTTGTGTTAAGGATGCTTGGGGTCGTATCCAACCGTTGGTGGCATGTATGGATTCTATCGTAAGTTGGTGCGTCTTAAGCATGATATACAATCTTGGAACAAAAATATATTTGGAAATATTTTTGATCGATTGCTGCAGGCTGAGTCTATGATGCGCCATGCAGAACATTCTTTTGATAATGAATTTGATTTTTGGAAACAAAATGCACGACTTAGATGGCTTTGTGATGGTGATGCCAATACAAAATATTTTCACTCGGTGGTTAAAAGACGTTGTTGTCAACTTTGGATTCAACAGATACATACCTATGCAGCTGTCCTATGTGATACTCAGGCCGCTATACAGCAAGAATCAGTTTCTTTTTACACTGCCTTGTTCACTAGGGAGCAACATGTGACTATGATCGAATCCTGGCACATATTCCATAGTTAGTGACATCGGATGATGATGTTTTTGACTCGGATCCCATAGGAGGCTGAGGTTAAGGAAGCCGTATGTTATTTGGATCCACAGAGTGCAACTGGACCTGATGGTTTTTATGGTAATTTCTTTCGTTTTTGTTGGGATATTGTTCATGCTGATGTTCTTAAAGCGGTGCAGGAATTTTTCTTGGGCATTCCACAGCCTGCTATAATGGCTAGTGCTTTGATCATCCTATTACCTGAAGGTTCTACTACACGCAATTTTAGTGATTTCTGTCCAATTTGTTTGACTAATTTTATGAGTAAAATTTGTACTCGCACTATAGCCACACAATTAAATGTTTTACTTCCAAAGTTGTTTTCTCCGGAACAAATGGGTTTCGTCGAAGGCTATGACATTTCCTCTCAAATATTGTTGGCCCGTGAGATGATCCATATGTTAGACCATGGGGGCACTGGTAATCATTTGTGTTTGAAGTTGGACATGACGAAAGCATTTGATCGGGTGAGCTGGGAGTGCTTGGAGTTACTATTGTCGGCCTTTGCCTTTTTAGTCGCTTGATTCTTAATCATTTGCGCAGTAACGATTCTCAATTTTGATAAATGGTATTCCATGCGGATTTTTTTTGCCTACTTCAGGGGTTAAGCAGGGAGATTCATTATCTCCTCTGCTTTTCATTCTTGCTTTAGAGGGCTTCAGTTGAGGGTTGAAGGCTTATGCAGCAGCTGGCTAATTGTGTTCTTTTCGATTAGGCTGCATGCCTTTTACTATTACGCATCTAGCATATGCGGATGATCTTTTGGTGTTTTTACGAGGGGACATTCGCAATCTTCGGGCATTTTCAGGACTTCCTGTCTAGGTATGAGCATGCATTGGGTCAGAAAGTTAATTTTCAAAAGAGCCGTTTTATTGTTTCATCTAATACTTCTTCAATCCGCTGCCAGCGTTTTGAGGCGATTCTTGCTATGCAGTCCACCTCTAAGCCTTTTCAGTATCTGGGATCTTTTTTTACATAAGGGTATTACTCGGGCCCGCTATTGCACATCGTTCTATAGCATATTAATGCAAGGTTAAATGGTTGGCACAACAAACTTTTATCACGGGCAGGCAGATTGGTTCTTTTACGATATGTTATCTCTTATTTGACATTGCATATTATGGCTGCTGGTAGACTGCCGAAATCGGTCATACAGGTCATTCAGAGGAAAATGGCGCAGTTTTATTGGGGTCCTAAGTGTCATTGGGTCTCTTGGTCCCGAATTCAGACTCCTTGGTCTGAAGGTAGTCTGGGATTTCGTAATCTATGCACACTACAGGACGCGTATTGTTGTCGTATCTGGTGGCAATTTCATCAGCATACTACTTTGTGGAGTCGATATATGAATGCCAAATATGGTACACAGGGCGACCACCGGCTCCGTCTTCTGGATTATCCTACATGGAAGCTCATTTGTCGATATCATCCATTATGCATTACTCAATGTCACTGGGATGGAGATCTTCTTTTCTGGACACCCACTTCTTCCAGTATCCTTTCTTTACATTCATCATTTGAGGTATGTCGTTTATCTCATCCTACCATTTTATTATCATAGTTTATTTGGCACAAACGGCAGCGGCCAGCCATCGGTAATTTTCTTTGGCATTTGTCTCATCGTGCTTTGCCTTTGGAAGATTTTTTATGTGGTTTTCTTGGATTAAACCAACTCAATGTCCATTTTGTAAGATGGCATCTGCAAATGTCTCACATTTATTTATCCAGTGCCCTTGTATTCGCCCAATCTGGGTTTTTATGCATCATGTTTGGATGGCGTTTATCCCACTTCTGCTCGGTTATGGACATAATTAATTGCATGGTGGCTGCTCTTTTCGTCTAGTTCAGTTATGGGAGTTTTGTGTATAATAGTCCTATGTATTATTCTTTTTAATATCTGGCGGTCTTACACATCTATTCTATATAGCGAGGACACGTCTTGGACCACGTCCACTCTAATGGCCACAATACGGGGTGATATTTATTTATGGGAGAACTCAATCGATGGCACTAAGCTTGCGTCAGGATCCATAACCCTTTAGCAGGCAGTGCTTTTACCTCCACTTCGGACTAAACGGATACATGTGGTGCATTGGCTGGCCCCTCCGTCTGGACAATTGAAGCTTAATACGGATACAACAATGGGACGGAGTTTTGCGGCTGGAGGTGCTATTTTGCGAGATTCCACTGTTGCATGCATATTGGGCCAATTACATTTCCATTACCAGTGATTTTGCCATTTACTGCAGAAATGCAGGCTGCCTTATTTGGGCTCCTGTATTTCTTACCTACTCATACTCATATTATCTTGGAGACATATTGTCAGGCGTTGACACAGTTACTTTATGATTCGGCACATACACCGCACGCCTACCATTTACGGAGGCTGCATTGTTTGGTCAGGCAGGCGCACACTTTAGTCATGCATACAAATCGAGAGACCAATTTAGTATTACATTATTTGGCACATCATGGTATGTCGAATGCTGCGACTTGTTGCCTCACTCCGGTGGCTCTACCATCTCTTGTTCGTAGCTATGTTTCACTTGATGTTACCACATGGCATATTCGTCATGCTTGACGTCGGCTATGTTTCTTTTATTGTTGCCTGTATCAATCGATGCATGCAACCTCGATATGATTTATTCCACATTTTGTTTTGCTGCATTTACATCTTATCTAACTTGGTGTTGCATGCTACTATAGTTTTGTGTCTTTTCATGATTGTCCGAGACTACGCCCGCGGTACTCAATCTGGACATGGCCTCTACACTCGGTGATCAAACGGCTAGCAATTTTTACCATACACATATAATTTTATACGATTGTCTATTTAGCTAGATTATTTCTTGATTTGTGCCGGTACTTGTATACATGTTTCATTTTCATTTTCTTTAAGTTTCGGTGAGAGAGTATCTCACTGCTGATGTAACCATGATATTCTTCCGCCACAAGTGAGGGTTCTTTTTATTAATAAAACTCCCAACGATACCGTTTGTCTTTAATTTATATATATATATATATATATTGCATTTATTATGAAAACTCACTTATGGCGAAGGAATACCATGATACAATAAAATCATGTCATCATACGACAAAAGCGAATGTAAATAAGAAAGTATGATAAATCTCCAAACATATATGATATGCCGCATGAAAACATTGCCAAGAAAAACCATCCTTTTGTTGACAAATATGTTTGGATAATTTTCAAAGTCATGATTTTAAGTGGTGAATACTTAAAAATGTCACACATGGTGTTATATGTGATTAAAAGTTGAAAAAGTTGACATCGATCTCTCAGGTTGTTGCACATCGATCGATCAATGTACATAGATCTCTCACATCGATCGATCTATGTAAGGCAGAAAAGTTTAAGACCTTTCTGTGAGACATCGATCTCTAAACCTGAGACACATCGATCGATCGATGTACATCGAACCCTCACTTCGATCGATCGATGTAGGTCAGAGGCAAAATCTGAAACTTTCTGTGAGAAATCGATCTCTGAAGCTGAGGCACTTCGATCGATCGATGTCAAGGGTTTTTAGAATTAATTTTCTAAAATGTGATAAAATGGTTGTTTTCATTTGTATATGATTTATATATGCTCATTATCTGAATCTTATGTGACTTTGGTGATTATTATTGTCTTGTGACTAACGTGCCTTGGAAGTTTCTACAACTTACCAAATAGGGCAAAATTGGTATTTTGAGTTTTGTAGGAACATCACATGATGAAAATGTTTCAAGGATGTATTCTCATCCTATTTATCATGAAAAAGGGGTCATTTCACCTCCAAGGGTATTTATGGTATTTTCACTCAAGGAATCTCTTGAGCATATTATTATCTTCATTCTGGAGTTGTGTTATTGTTATTTTGAAGATAATATGGTGATCTTATATCTTATTCTCTCAACCGATGATATTATTGACTATAGCTGGATATGTGACGATTTGAGATGTCACATTCTATTTTTTCTTGAAGACCCTCTTATATATATTATAAGAGAACATTTATCATCATTATTCAGATATATTAAAGGTGTCAAATGTGTGGAAATGATCTCAACATATAAGAAGAAATATTGGGGAATTTCGGTGTTACACGTTGACATAATCTTGTCAATTGTTATCTATTTATTTCTTCTTCAAAAATTCGAGTTGTTACACATATTGGTATGTCCAAAACGTGATTAATCAGGTGGACATGATGTGGTATTCATTTTATGAGTTGGTGACAAGTGAACAAACCAAAAAGGAGCTAGTTGGCAAAATTGCCAACTTGAAATTTTCAAAAATATAGCCAACGGCTATATGGTCATTATGGGTTTTCTTAGCAGATTTTTGGAAGTCAAATGGAGCTCTCACATGCCCTATTATTGTGCTTGAATTTGGGGATAATTTGGTGGTATTATCCTTTCTTGTTTTATTAAGAAAAAGCAAAAATATATTGGTTGGAAAATGCATGGTAGCCAACGGCTACTTTCAAAATTTGGAGTTGAAATTTGACTTTGAAATTGTAAATCCCACATGCCTATTTTCAAGACTAGAAGTTGAGGTATTCTTATGGCATTATCCTTCTTATTGTCTACATTTTACAAAGGATAAATGAGACTATGCCAAGGTGTTAAATTCGGCCAACAAGGTGATGCCAAGATGGACCAATCATTGTGTTTTATTTTGCCAAGTGTACAAAGCCAACCAATGATGAGGAGGGATTTGGATTTGATGATGAAGATGGTAACACATGTGCATTCTTATCTTCAAGGCTCAAATCACACTATAAATAGAGGCAATGGTGAAGAAGATGAAACACACTTGAAGCTCACAAGCATTTGTTGAATTATCTAGCTTTCATCTTCATGTTCTTGTTGTTGTTGTTTCATTCATTGTAGTAAAGGTATTCTTGTTGTATTGTGGTGAGCTACAAGCCTCTTGAGCTTCATTTGTAAGATTGATTAGCCATTTTTATAAGGCTGCATCAATAGGTGTTAGAGGAGTTGCAACTAAGTGTTGCTTAGAAGGTGATTATCCAAGTCTTGAGTAGGATTGGTGTATAACCCAAGGATCAAGCTTGGCTCTTGTTGTAAGGTGTTCATTTCATAGTGAAATGCAAGGAAAGGTGTTCCTTGGGACTGGAGTAGGTTACATTGACGGAACCAGGATAAATCCTCGGTATTCTTCTCTTGTTTCTTTATTTCAGTTTTCTGCCCGTTTTTGGCTGCAATTTTCACACAATTTCTCAAAATTTGAAAAAATATCTAAACATTTTCAAAATTCGTGATTTTTGGTGGAGTTATACTTCAGACTGTTATATTTCATTTGCAACAAGAATCACTTGATTTGAGCAAGGGAAAGTTAGTCTTTTAGTCTTTGCAAGATAACTGCTCCAATCTGGCTGCAATCTGACCAGTTTTGAGAAAACTTAAATTCCATATTTTTCAAGAATTGCTTAAGATAAGGGACTTTTGGAAACTTCATCTACACATCCTAAGGAGTGTTTTGATATAAAGATCAACCTTTTTAGTTGAGTATTCAAAGAGAAACACGTTTTGCAAAATCAGTAACATTCTGTCCAATTCTGTTCAGATTGACCATCTGAATCTTTTTATTTGTTTGAAGGGCCAAACGATCTTATTTTTGTCTGATTTTTGGACAGAGTCTTGTTAACTCATTGAAGTTCAATTCTGGAAAGTTGCATAATTTTTGGAGTTGTGTATAATTATTTATGAATTTTTGAAAAGCAAGTTCTGAATCTGTGGTGGTCTCAGATTCTGTTTTCAAAGGGGATTTTAACAAAGGGTTGTAGTGTAATTTCCGCTAACCACTATTCACCCCCCTCTAGTGGTGTTTATTGCAGGTACACGGTCCTATATTTGGTATCCGAACCAGACCAACACAACTCAAAAGAAGCAAGATTCAACACCATACGAACAATACAAGGCCAAGAAACAACGATTCATTATATACTGCTTGTCTCAAATCCAAGGTATATATAATGGCTATTGTTTCTCACAAAGGTGAGTTGGAAGGTATGTCCACACAACGCCCTCCTCTTTTTGATGGCAATAATTTTGTTTATTGGAAACTAAGAATGAGGCTATTCTTAATGGCTATAGACATCGATATATGGTCTATAGTTGAAGATGGACCGTACATTCCAATGAAAGTTATACAAGTTAGTGGAGTAACTCAAGAGGTTGAAAAATATAAGAGTGAATGGTCATCGGATGATAAAAAGAAAAAGTCCATGAATGCTAAAGCTATGCAATTACTTTTGAATGGACTTACAACTTTTAAAGCAGGATATGTGTCAAATTGCATAAGCGCACACGACATGTGGAAATCACTTGTATTAAAGCACGAAGGTACTAGTGGTGTTAAAGAGTCAAAAATAAACATGCTTATGACTGAATTAGGACTTTCAAAATGTTGCCAAACGAATCCATAACATCTATGGATTTGAGGATTACTAATATTTTCAATGCCCTTGAAGCTTTAGGGAAGTCATTTTTGAACAGTGAAAAGGTTCAAAAGGTGCTACGAAGCCTCCCTGCTGAATGGGATCCAAAGGTGACTGCAATCGAGGAGACAAAGTCAATCACTAAAATGGATGAATTGATCGGGTCTCTTAAAGTCTATGAGGTAAAACTGAACCAACGAAAGTCTGAATCGTCTAAGTCATCCGGTAAGTCAATAGCTTTCAGAACAATCGAAAAACATGCTAGTAACGATGATAGTAATAGTGATACTGAATTAGACGACGACTTGATATTGATAGCTAGAAAACTTAGAAAGTTTTTCAAACGTCCAAAAGGAATAGATAACATAATTCTTCTTCTTCTTCTTCTTCTTCTCAACCTAGGAAGAATAACACAAACAAATGGTATAATAAAGAATTAAAGTGTTATGAATGCGATCAAAAAGGACATATTTCATACGACTGTCCCACGAAGAATAATAATAATAATAACAACAATAATAAACAAGCCAAGGACAAGGAGGCTCAAACGACAAAGACAAAGGAGTCTAAGGAAAGAAAAGGGAAACGAGCAATGAAGGTGAGCACATGGAGCGACTCATCCAACTCAGAATCCGAAACTGAGAAAGCTCAAGTCTGCTTCGTATCCAACGAGGTATGTTCTTCTTCTGATAGTGATTCTGATAGTGACATGACATTTGATGAAATGTATGGAGAATTCCTAAGAATGCATGCTTACTGTAAGAGGCTCTCTAAAGAAAAGAAAAACTAGTTGAAGAAAATGACAAGTTGAAGACGTCCAACTTGGAATTTTCCGATCAATTAGAATCTCTTAAACAAGAGTCTTCTAATACTCTTGATTCTTTAGAGAATAAAATTGAATCATATAGGAAAGATGAACAAAAGTTACAAATGGAAAATAAAATGTTAAAATCCAAGTAAGAAAGTTGTGAAAATAAAATAGTGCAACTTAAGTCTTCTAAATTTACCTTAGAAAAAATGATTGAACAATTTAAATCTGGTGCAAATATGTTAGATACACTTATATCATCACAAAAGTATGGAAATGATAAAACTGGATTGGGATATAAAGAAGAAGATGACAAATTAGATAAAAAGACTAAGTTTGTATCATCAACTACGAAACAACCTTATAAAGTTATAAAAACAAACTTGCCTGCTAAATATTCTTCTACTCCTTCTTCTCCTTATTTAAAGATAAAGATGCAGCATGCACCCATAAAAACACACACGCATAACTATAAATCTATGCCAAACTTTGTATCTAGACAACCTAGAAATTATGCCTACATGTATACAAATGCATCTAGACCGAATAAAATGCATACAACTTATTATGAACCTAAGTATAGGCAACACTTTTATAAGTCTTATAGAAATGCCTACAAACACACTTATATAGCGCCATATAAGAAACAAATTCACATGCCTTATACACATCATAAATCTCGGCCATCCTATAATGATTATCAACCATGGCACAACATGTATAACAATGCATCTTCACTTATGTGGAATAATCATGTATATGATAATTCTTCTTATTTTCCAAATTATAATAATGCTAACAATGTGCCTAGAAGGTATATTCAAGTTTGGATACCTAAGGGATATCTAAACAAGAATAATGCCCCTAACATTCAAGGACTCAAATAAAAGGTACCTAAAACTTTGTCTCCATTGTAGGAAAAACGCAAGGAATGCAAGAAGGAGGCAAAGTCAAAGAATCTGAAAACCAAATGGTTTTTAGATAGTGGATGTTCGAGGCATATGACGGGGAACCCCAAACTATTCATCGAATTAGAACATATCAAGAATGGAGGAAAAGTAACAGTCGGTGACAACAACAAAGGACAAGTTGTTGGAAAAGGAACAATTGGGGACCCTAACACATTTCAAATACGAAATGTATTGTTAGTAAGCAATCTCTCTTATAATTTACTTAGCATTTCACAACTTATAGTTTGTGATTACAATGTTTCTTTTCTTCCCAATTCTTGTGATATAATAAATGAAAAAGGAGAAACGGTTTTAAAAGGAAATAGAGATGGTAATATTTATACTCTTACCTTAGATAACATGTTAGATGCTAAGGTTAAATGTCTAATATCACATGACTTAGATGTGAATTTATGGCATAGAAGATTAGGCCATATAGGAATTTCAACCATTAGGAAATTGTCTAAGAAGAATTTAATTAGAGGAATGCCTAAGTTAGATTTAGATAATTTTCAAATGTGTGAAACATGTAATAAGGAAAAACACATTAAAGAAACCTTAAAACCGAAACATGAAGTGAGTACTAGTCATGTACTAGAATTGCTTCACTTAGACTTATTTGGTCCAAGTAGGACAAGAAGTCTAGGTGGACACTACTATGTGTGTGTCATAGTAGATGATTACTCACGCTACACATGGACATTGTTCTTAACACACAAAGACGATGCTCCATTAGCAATTGAAACCCTTATCAAACAACTTGAAAATATTTACGAAGAAAATGTTAAAAGGATTAAAAGTGATAGGGGTGGAGAATTTAAAAACAAAGATGTAATCAAATTTTGTGAACCGTATGGAATAAAACATGAATTCTCACCACCTAGAACACCACAACTCAATGGAGTTGTTGAACGTAAAAATAGAACGATTCAAGAAGTTGCTAGGACAATGCTGTGTGAAAATAAATTATCTAAACATTTATGGGCTAAAGCTGTTAGTTGTGCGTGCTACATTATAAATAGGCTTACTATAAGAAAGAAATTAAATAAAACACCTTATGAATTTCTAAACAATAGACAACCCAAGATATATTATCTTAAAGTATTTGGATGTAAGTGTTTTGTGCTGAACACTAAGGACAATCTAGATAAGTTTGAACTACAGTCTATTGAATGCATATTTGTTGGTTATTCTACTAACTCAAGAGCACATAGGTGTTATAATCCTGCATCTAGAAAAATAATTGAATCTATACATGTTAAATTCAATAAAAATGCATGCTTTGAAGTTAGTGATAAACATCAACATAAACAAGAAATTAATGTTGAAAATATGTTTGATGATGATATATTACTTGAGCCTGTACTTGATCATTTAGAACCAACTCCCCCTGAACAAGACATGCATGAACCCTTAGATGATATAAATGAAGAAACTTTACAATTGGAAGATAATGTATCTAATGATCCAATTACATATGATAATGTTCATACTAATGAAACATTTGAACAAGATAAGGGTGAACCTAGTCAATCTAGAAATTGGTGGCATCCTAGAGAACTAATCATTGGAGATCCAAGTGTTGGGGTTAGAATACGTAGAAATATAAGTCAACTTGAAGGACATAGCTTAATCTCACAATTAGAACCTAAGAACATAAAGGAAGCCTTAGGTGATATATCTTGGATAGATGCTATGCATGAGGAATTAAATCAATTCACAAGAAACAATGTGTGGGACTTAGTACCTAAACCCGAAAACAAGTCAATAATAGGAACAAAATGGGTGTTTAGGAGTAAGATGGACGAACAAGGAAACATTACAAGAAATAAGGCTAGACTAGTCGCACAAGGTTATAATCAACAAGAAGGAATAGATTATGAAGAAACCTTTGCACCCGTTGCACGACTAGAAGCAATTAGATTGTTACTTGCGATTGCAAGTCTAAGAAACATTAAACTCTTCCAAATGGATGTCAAGAGTGCTTTCTTGAATGGATACATCCAAGAGGAGGTATTTGTCAAACAACCCCCTGGATTCGAAGATCCAAAGAATCCTAACCATGTTTATAAGCTTAAGAAAGCTTTATATGGTTTAAAACAAGCTCCAAGAGCTTGGTATGATAGATTTGCAAACTTTCTTATTGAAAATAATTATCAAAGGGGGACCATCGACAACACGTTATTCCTAAGAAGAAAAGGTAATGATTTGTTAATAGTTCAAATATACGTTGACGATATCATCTTTGGTTCAACTAACCCTACCTTAGTAAAAGACTTTGAAGAGTGCATGAAGTCAAAATTTGAAATGTCAATGGTAGGAGAGTTGAATTACTTCTTAGGCCTTCAAATTAAACAAACCCCTCAAGGAATTCATATTAGCCAACTTAAGTATGTCAATGATATGATTAAGAAGTTTGGATTTGAAGAGTTGAAACCTACAACTACTCCCATGAGTGTTAGCACCAAACTTGATAAGGATGAAAATGGTAAACCTTTTGATGACACTCTCTATAGGTCTATGATTGGATCACTGTTATACTTAACTGCATCAAGATCTGATATCATGTTTAGTGTGTGTGTATGTGTGCTAGGTTTCAATCTTTTCCTAAGGTATCACATTACAATGCAGTGAAAAAGATCTTTAGATATCTTAAGCATACACCTCACTTAGGACTGTGGTATGATAAAAACGCTAAGTTGGAATTACACGCATATAGTGATGCTGATTATGGTGGCTGCAAGTTAGATAGAAAATCCACTAGCGGTACTTGTCAATTCATAGGAACCAACTTGATCTCTTGGTTTTCTAAAAAGCAAGCTAGTGTAGCTCTTTCTACCACTGAAGCCGAGTATATCGCTTTGAGTTTATGTACTACCCAAATACTTTGGCTTACACATCAACTTAGTGATTTTGGCATTAAAATGAATAAGATTCCAATTTTCTGCGATAGCACAAGTGCAATCAATCTTTTCCGGAATCCGGTGCTTCATTCTAAGGCCAAACACATTGAGGTGCGATACCACTTTCTTCGCGATCATGTTCAAAATGAGGATATAGTGATAAACCATATAAGAACTGATCACCAAATCGCTGACATCTTCACCAAACCCCTTAATCAAGCCACTTTTGAAAACTTACGAGCCAAATTAGGAATGATGACTTACGATACCATTGTGTAGTTCTATCTTTTGCATGATATGCAAAATAAAGGAGGAGATAGAATAAGAACATGATTTTAGTTGGTGAGTCATGTTAATCATATGCTAAGTTTTAATTGGTATAAGTTTTGGAGCATAGGTTAAGGGGGAGAGTATGAGTTGAGGGGGAGCATACTATTTAAAAGTTGAAAACATTTGGTTAAATTTTTGGTTATAAGTTATGACATTAAAATCATGTTAGGTTATTTTGAAAATCATCCAAAAGGGGGAGAATGTTGAGAAATATGTTTGGATAATTTTCAAAGTCATGATTTTAAGTGGTGAATACTTAAAAATGTCTCACATGGTGTTATATGTGATTAAAAGTTGAAAAAGTTGAAAAAGTTGACATCGATCTCTCAGGTTGTTGCACATCGATCGATCTATGTACATAGATCTCTCACATCGATCGATCTATGTAAGGCAGAAAAGTTTAAGACCTTTCTGTGAGACATCGATCTCTAAACCTGAGACACATCGATCGATCGATGTACATCGAACCCTCACTTCGATCGATCGATGTAGGTCAGAGGCAAACTCTGAAACTTTCTGTGAGACATCGATCTCTGAAGCTGAGGCACTTCGATCGATCGATGTCTAGGGTTTTTAGAAATAATTTTCTAAAATGTGATAAAATGGTTGTTTTCATTTGTATATGATTTATACATGCTCATTATGTGAATCTTATGTGACTTTGGTGATTATCATTGTCTTGTGACTAACGTGCCTTGGAAGTTTCTACAACTTACCAAATAGGGCAAAATTGGTATTTTGAGTTTTGTAGGAACATCACATGATGAAAATGTTTCAAGGATGTATTCTCATCCTATTTATCATGACAAAGGTGGAATTGTGATTATTTCTGATCATCGGGGTCATTTCTGGAGTTTTCTCACACCAGGGGTATTTTGGTCGTTTCACCCCCAAGTGTATTTATGATATTTTCACTCAAGGAATCTCTTGAGCATATTATTATCTTCATTCTGGATCTGTGTTATTGTTATTTTGAAGATAATATGGTGATCTTATATCTTATTCTCTCAACCGATGATATTATTGACTATAGCTGGATATGTGATGATTTGAGATGTCACATTCTATTTTTTCTTGAAGACCCTCTTACATATGTTATAAGAGAACATTTATCATCATTATTCAGATATATTAAAGGTGTCAAATGTGTGGAAATGATCTCAACATATAAGAAGAAATATTGGGGAATTTCGGTGTTACACGTTCACATAATCTTGTCAATTGTTATCTATTTATTTCTTCTTCAAAAATTCGAGTTGTTACACATATTGGTATGTCCAAAACGTGATTAATCAGGTGGACATGATGTGGTATTCATTTTATGAGTTGGTGACAAGTGAACAAACCAAAAAGGAGCTAGTTGGCAAAATTGCCAACTTGAAATTTTCAAAAATATAGCCAACGGCTATATGGTCATTATGGGTTTTCTTAGCAGATTTTTGGAAGTCAAATGGAGCTCTCACATGCCCTATTATTGTGCTTGAATTTGGGGATAATTTGGTGGTATTAGCCTTTCTTGTTTTATTAAGAAAAAGCAAAAATATATTGGTTGGAAAATGCATGGTAGCCAACGGCTACTTTCAAATTTTGGAGCTGAAATTTGACTTTGAAATGGTAAATCCCACATGCATATTTTCAAGACTAGAAGTTGAGGTATTCTTATGGCATTATCCTTCTTATTGTCTACATTTTACAAAGGATAAATGAGACTATGCCAAGGTGTTAAATTCGGCCAACAAGGTGATGCCAAGGTGGACCAATCATTGTGTTTTATTTTGCCAAGTGTACAAAGCCAACCAATGATGAGGAGACATTTGGAATTGATGATGAAGATGGTAACACATGTGCATTCTTATCTTCAAGGCTCAAATCACACTATAAATAGAGGCAATGGTGAAGAAGATGAAACACACTTAAAGCTCACAAGCATTTGTTGAATTATCTCGCTTTCATCTTCATGTTCTTGTTGTTGTTGTTTCATTCATTGTAACAAAGGTATTCTTGTTGTATTGTGGTGAGCTACAAGCCTCTTGAGCTTCATTTGTAAGATTGATTAGCCATTTTTATAAGGCTACATCAATAGGTGTTAGAGGAGTTGCAACTAAGTGTTGCTTAGAAGGTGATTATTCAAGTCTTGAGTAGGGTTGTTGTATAACCCAAGGATCAATCTTGGCTCTTGTTGTAAGGTGTTCATTTCATAGTGAAATCCAAAGAAAGGTGTTCCTTGGACCTGGAGTAGGTCACATTGACGGAACCAGGATAAATCCTCGGTATTCTTCTCTTGTTTCTTTATTTCTGTTCTCTGCCCGTTTTTGGCTGCAATTTTCACACAATTTCTCACAATTTGAAAAAATATCTAAACATTTTCAAAATTCGTGATTTTTGGTGGAGTTATACTTCAGACTGTTAGATTTCATTTGCAACAAGAATCACTTGATTTGAGGAAGGGAAAGTTAGTCTTTTAGTCTTTGCAAGATAACTGCTCCAATCTAGCTTCAATCTGACCAGTTTTGAGAAAGCTTAAATTCTGTATTTTTCAAAAATTGTTTAAGGTCAGGGACTTTTGGAAAATTCATCTACACATCCTAAGGAGTGTTTTGATATAAAGATCAACCTTTTTGGTTGAGTATTCAAAGAGAAACACGTTTTGCAAAATCAGCAACATTCTTTCCAATTCTGTCCAGATTGACCATCTGAATCTTTTTATTTGTTTGAAGGGTCAAACGATCTTAATTTTGTCTGATTTTTTGACAGTGTCTTTTTAACGCATTGAATTTCAATTCTGAAAAGTTTCATAATTTTAGGAGTTGTGTACAATTAATTGTGAATATTTTAAAAACGAGTTCTGAATCTGAGGTGGTCTCAGATTCTGTTTTCAAAGGGGATTTTAACAAAGGATTGTAGTGTAATTTCCGCTAACCACTATTCACCCTCCTCTAGTGGTGTTTATTGTAGGTGCACGGTCCAACACCTTTTGGATAAGAACTTGGCGAAGGAAAAAACGTACATATTTATATGTTTGGGCTTTTGACATTGTACAAATATCTCATCCGAATGTATGTAAGCCGAGTGTGTGATGTAGTCCGGCGCGATGTTAAAGTATGCAAAGGATGCATATGGCAGTAGAAAATATAGCATGGCTAAGCGGACAAGTAATCTACCCATATTGTTGTTCACAAAAGTTGTGAATGGGAGCCACCACCAAAATCCACAACAAAAAAAAACAATAGGCATATCAAAGCAGTAACCATATAACATTAGCAGGTGACCAAAAAGTAATAGGAACGAATGAAAAGTGATCATACCGAGTTTGTCTGTGTCTTTAAGACACACAAGCAACATCCTAAATGATATGCCAACCCAATGGAAGACCATGAAATTAAACCCGAATAGATGCAGTGGAAACATCAGAAGAAACAGCACCACGAGCCAAAATAGGTAAATACTGCACTTGTTGTAAACACGAAGCTTACAATGCCAAAGACCATCCTGCGATAAATAATGCGCCACTGTATTTGCTTCCCTGGAAATTAGAAGGACCGTGGAGTTACTTAACCATAGCAAAGTGTGCAAATGATGAAGCATAGAGTGGAAGGCACGGCGTGAATGACAGTCAGCTCGAAAAGCAGAAAGTTCCCAATGCAAGTCACTACAATCAACCTCAAGATCAAAATGTGAATAGCCGATGCTGAAATATATAAAAGCCAAGAGAGCAGCCTGTAGTTCCAAATACATGGGATCTACGCAATAAATGGGAAAGGAGATAACGTCAAGTATACAACCCGTGTGATCTCACAATATCACCCCTTAAGCAGCAGAGAAACAGCCAAGAGCAGCATCAGTATTGAGCTTCAGTCGACCCGCAGGGAGCAAAATCCAACAAAAAACTCAGACCCGGGGATGGCGCATGAAGGGATACAACCGAGCATTTACCATTATTGGAGCATAAACCGCACGTTTCGTCCCAATTAGAGAAGATCTCCATATATAGATTGTGGAACAAATATGTTCAATAACACGACGTGAATTCCCCTTTGCAGTCCCAAACGTAATGCCTGTATAGGCTACCCAAATACACCAGCATATGACGGTGGGTAAAATCACATAAACAAGGCCAAGAAGATTCTTAAAATTACCTTGCAACCACCATTGCATCAAGTGTGTGCGAAGGGTGGAAGCACGCAAAGCAACTATAGGACCATCCACGCGATGTCTATATATTCCTAAATTAAAGAAACTGCTGGGAAAGTGAAGAAGATATGGATGACAATAATATCATGGCCTTTACAGAATGGACATTTTGTCGGGTAAACATGGTATATAGAAGACAAGTGTTCAGAAAAAGGCAAAGCTCCATGAAATAGACACTACATAAATAAACTTACCTTTGGAATGGATGTTGGAGCCCAAATAAATTTGTGTGTCATCAACTCCGGTGTCACAACTTGCACCACCTCATAGGTTGTTCGTAGCAAGAAAATACCATTAGAATTAAGGTTCCAGGATGGCAGAGTATCGTCCCAATGGCAAAGATCTATACAGACCAAGTGGATATTACAAATACAATGCCAACCGGGGGTATCATATAGACGAGGGATATGATCACGACGTGAACCATATTTCTGACGCATATATATAGTCTTTAAAGAAGCCTGTGTATGATAATTCCACCAAACACGACAAGAATATGCCTTCTGAACAGAAAACAAATCACGAACACCGTGTTCGCCTTACAGCCGAGGGCGACAAATGGCATTCCATGATAACTAATGACGCTTGGTATGTCCGGATTGAGCTCCCCAAAAAAAGTTAGCCATAAGATGATGAAGCTTACGAATAACACTAGCGGGCAATTTGACTGTCGCGAAATAATGAAGTGGAACAGTTTGCCAGCTAGATTAATACTGCTCAAAGTGTTGTATGATAGATAAACAGTGAGAAGACTGAGAAATAACCCGATGTAAATATGACCCAAGATATTTAACTGGCAAGGTAGTTGTAGACATTTGCAATGAAGTCTTCGTAAGTGTTAGTCTCCGAAGTGAGATAGAAGATGGGGAATGAGATTGCTTTTGATAAAATTCACCATCTGTCCACTGGCTGTTTGATAACTTAGCGTGAACTTGAGAAATCGTTTTAAATTGGATGTGGACCAATTCAAGAAATAAGTAGAACGTCCGCGTATGCAAGATGAGAGACCACACTAATGCGGACCACTTGTAAAGGCAAGAGATGGCCCGATGCTGTCAAGCTTTTAAGACCACGACTGAATCCCTCTGCTGCTAAAATAAATAGGAGGGGGGATAAAGGATCGCCCTGTTTCACCCCCGTGTAAGCTTGAAACATCCTTTGGGCGCCACATTTATGAGTACCGATAAATAAGAACCCCCTAAATGATTCATAATATATATATATACATTTATACACACACATATTTACATATACATACATACATGCATATATATATATATATATATATATATATATTCAGTTTTTCTTTTTATTCTTTTCCAAGTTAATTACTATGTTCTACTTTCTTTTTCTTTTATTTAAGTGGTTCTAATTCCTTGTGTCATGTATTTTATTTTGGTCTACTTTATCCTAATATTTAAGTTGTTACACATTCGTATTGTTTTAATTCCTATGACGAGTCTGTGACGTTCGTTGACGAATTTCGTCGCATATCGATATACTGGTTACCTTCATTCAGTTATTTTTTTGAGCGTTTCTAACCCCAATGCATACTACCGATGTCTTATTAACCCTGATTCAAAATTTTAAATTCTACCAAAATTCTATCGACATCGCACTTTCGTTTTGTTTATTATTATCTTATTTCTTTTTCTATCGATACAGAGATGTGGGTTGTAACATTTGTCTTCGCATATCTGAAAATGATTAATCTTTATTGACATTTGATGTTTGAACCATACTTATATATCATGTCACCATTTTTGTTTTATTCTATGGGTGATTTCTGGGTTTTTACGTCTACAAGAGAAATATTCTGATGCATGGAAGCCATTATGCGAAGGACATATACCGTTATTCAGCCAAACTTTCCCTAAACAACAAGGGAAAATGGTGTGCAAGAAAGATACAAGTCGAAGAGAAATGCTTTGTGGTTAAACGGCTTGCGCAAAGTAAGGTACTTATACTGAAGCTTTCGACCCAAATGACAAGTAGGAGGAATTAACGCAAATACAACAAGACAGATGCTAAACCGCGAAACTGAATATGTATTTTATATCTTATCATTATAGTCAAGTATATGTAGTAAAAAATTATTAATCTTCGTTTTCATTTTCTTTCTTAGTCATTTCTGAAATCTAAATGCTCCTAAAATGCAATATCACTAAAAGATGAAACGCTCATATGACATAGCTCAATGGACAATCGGGTAGAGAAATTATTCGCAGAAAGACACAGGTTCGAACCAGGACATGCAGTAGCGTGAGTGCTTTACTGCTGTCTGGGGCAGTAATGACTATACCATTGTATCCGGCCCAATTGAGTGAAAAGATTATTGACCCAGTTTACAGTAGACACCTTGTGTGGATTCCTGGCAATTTCTTACCAACTTAAAAGGCCGCTGAGTTCCTGATTTGCATCATCTACAAAACTCCTTGGGGCTAAGATGTTGGAAGCCGACAAGGCAACGAGTATTGACCTTTTGGTCTCAGATAATCCTAGACACGGACCGGGCCAACACACCCAAAGTACGGCAATATAAAAGTCCAGTGGATATTGACAAATTATGACCTTAGAGACTTATAGTCAAAAGGAACAGGTCGAGAGCACAAATAAGACCAGTATAAGGGTCATCGACAATATTTATAAGCCAAATACTAAATTATAACATAAACCATATGTAACATTCAGAAAATGAAAAAAAGATGTATTATTTGAATTAAGTGTCATGTTTATTAACAAGCATCTTTTGTGATAATTTTTTGATTTAATTTTATCTCTCCCGTCTGAATTGTTTTCAGTTGCTGCATACAACAAACCATTGAAGGCGTATAAATAAGCTTCTGTGAACTTCCTTCAGTTAATGACCATCTATATGCTACAAGTGACATCTACTTAACTGTCAGTCTGTCGAAATGTCAAGTGCTTATATCGAAAAACATTTTAGGACACTTCCACCCCAATATCTTAGTCAATCACGGACTAAGGCGTACGGCCAACTTCGGATCTTACCTGGGCATGCCCATGATACATGGACGCACTGGAAAACGAACTTATGGATTTATTGTTGACAAAGTTCGAATAAGATTAAGTGGATGGCGAGCAAGAACACTATTTCTAGCGGCAAGAAGTATTTTGGTGCAGAGTGTGATTTCTTTAATGCCCATGTACGCCATGCAAACCGTAAGACTACCCAGTTGCTTACTAGATGATATCGAACGACTTTCCAGACAATTCCTTTGGGGCAAGACAGCGGGAGATCGAAGATTACACTGGTGCTCTTGGCGAAACATATGTCAACCAAAAATGAATGGTGGATTGGGCATCAAAAGTCTTAGACATATGAATGCCGCTATGTTGGCCAAATTGGGATGGCAATTACTGACACGACCAGATACTTTATGGGTTCAGGTATTTACCAGTAAATATGGGAACATTCTTCAGGAGCACACTTCAAGAACATCGTCGTCTCTATGGCGACATATAAGAACCACAGTCCCGCTGCTAAGGGTTGGTTTGGAGACGTCGAATACCAATGACGCAGGGTTGGCTGACAATATACGCTGGACAGGGACGGCATCTGGAAAATTCTCAGTGGCTAGTGCGTATAAAATTCTGATAGGTGATTCATCGTCGCATCATAAGGGGTGGACATACCTTTGGTCTATGAAAGGGCCAATGCGGCGCAACCTTCTTCTTTGGCAAATATGCCAAAATGGTCTGTCAACAGCCGACAACTTGCATATGCGCCATTTAATAGCAAATGCTTCATGTGTATTATGTGGCTACCATACGGAAAATACCATGCATGTTCTCAGAGATTGTTCGTGGGCAAAAAGTATCTGGAACCAGGTCATATATGATGATGTATCGTCCATGTTCTTTCAATGCATGCAGCCGCAAGAATGGATTTTCTCTAACATCCAGGCTTCACGGCTTTCCTCTGGCAATAACATCGAGTGGAGATATACATTTCGGGAAACCGTGGCAAGTATATGGTATTGGCGCAACCAAGTGGTGCATGGTTGCACTCCTAGTCTGCCTTCTTCGACTTATGTGCACAATTCGATACTTAATAGAGTTACTTTGTTAGACTATGTACATAGAGGAAGATGTGTTAATATAGAGGATACTTAGTGTGCTAGGTCGAACACATTGTATTTTTTGTGTTATATCTTCAATAAAGTTCCATTTCCCTCAAAAAAAAATCTACTTAACTGTAACCCGCTCAAAAATAAATAACTGAATAAATAAAAAGAGAAGTTGAGAAAATGTCTTTTGTTAATTGTCACCAACATGTGATATGAGCCTTGACTACTCGTGTGCCAGAATGAAGTTAGCTATCCAAATTATTAATGTCTCCTGCGACAAATACTCTGTGTTGCACATTTTGTAAATTGTATATTGTTACGATACGCTATTATTAGGCATTCTTTTTTGATATACCATAATTGACTGTATATCATGGTCTATTTCATGGTAATTTTGTCAAATTATTGCATAGTAATATTCTGAAAGAATTGAACCATAAGAGTGATTAAGTATGGAATATGTGTGTATATGTATACCTATGTGTATTTATATATGTATTGCATACGTATATACATATACGTATATGTATTTGACCATTATAGTACAAAATAGCAGTTTTGTAATATTTTCTTGGCAAAACCTCCAGTTCAATTTAACAATCCTTCCTCCCAAAAAGGGAAACGTACAATAGTTTGCTAAGAGTAAATCCCAGACTTTTATATCAGCGTTACAAATGTGTCGAAATGTGTAAAACAAAATAAATGAAAGTCCATTTTTTTTCTTCAAAATGTTAGTCCGATAACTTTGTCAAAATCATATAACAAACACCATTCAATCATCGAATCAAATGATATAGCAGACTCATGAATTAACGAATTCAATAACAGAATTTTGAATAAAAATATTGACGCGCAAATATTGAAAACCGATAACAGAAAAATTGGAGGAGAGAATTCTGTTTATTGCGCTACTCTTTGTTTATACATCAATGTTAAGTATTTATACTATCTACTACTCGGATTAGAAACCGTCTGGCACGTGTAAATATAAGACTGCGCATGCCAACTAACGCAGCTGCCTTGTAGCTCAGTCGACTCGTTTGATCCAATGAGTCAGCAATAGTTCAGCTCCATTTAATCCCATATAACTCAGCCACACCATGTATTGATCATACCAGATAATATTTCTCAGTCCAATTCAGCTGGTCAAGGATTGGTTTCACTCAATCTCACCTGACTCCCACTGCTACCGCTTGTGATGAGCTGATGCGGCTTCTGAACCTTTCCCTTATGTGATGTTGGCTTAATATCTTTAACACCCCCTCAATTATGACTTCTTATAGATATTACACATCCCCAATGTTGAAGTCAAGAATTGCAGCATCTGTGAGCCCAATGCCTTGGTGAACAGATCTGCTATTTGATATTGAGTCTTGACAGAAATTGGTTTGATTATGCCTTCTGAATATTTGTCTCTAACCACATGACAATCCACCTCTATGTGCTTAGTTCTCTCGTGATAGACTAGATTTTCAACTATATAGATGACACTCTTGTTATCACAAAATAGTTCAACAGAGGGATGATGAGTCACTCCCAGATCCCTCAGCAAATAAAGCAACCACTGAATTTCATAAGTTGTTGTGGCTAATGACATATACTCTACTTCTGAGGAAGATCTTGAAACTGTAGTTTCTTTCTTGGCCTTCAAGGACACTAGAGCATTTTCAAGGAACATACATTATCCTATAACTGATCTCCTTGTTTATGAACATCCCCCCAATATGAGTCTCCGTAGGTCTTAAGCACTTTTTAACCTGTACTAGGAAATAATAACCCTTGGTCAGGAGTTCCTTTCAAATACCTCAATAATCTCTGAGCAGCCTTCATGTGTAGCTCTGTGGTGTGTCTAAAAATTGGCTCAGCTGTTGAACATTATTGGATATATAAGGCCTAGATTGTAAGATATAGCAACTTTCCAATTCGGCTTCTGTAGTCAGGCACATCTGTGATCAAATCTGAGTCATTATGCTTTAATTTAAAATTCTGCTCCATGGGCGTCAATGCAGGTTTAGCAGCCAAATAACCTGACTCCTCAAGCAGTTCCATTGTATACTTCCTTTGACAAATGACAATTCCTTTTTGAGACATTGTCACCTCAAGTCTCAAGAAATATCTTAGCTCTCCCATGTCTTTGATCTCAAAAGCAGAATGGAGATGATCTTTAAGCTTCTGAATCAGGAGGAGTGAATCACTTACTACTATGATGTCATCAACATACACTAGTAACGGAAGAAAGGTCTCTGAAGTCAGTCTAGTAAAAAGAGTGTAGTCTTGTTTGGAATGCTGAAAACCCTGAGAAAGAAAGTGATTTGTGAGTTTTTCATTCCATTGTCTACTAGCCCACTTAAGTACATAAAGTGATTTTTGCAGTTTATAACCTGCTTTGGGAAATGACTGTACTCCTTGGGGTAATTCCATATATATTTCCTGGTAAAGATCGCCATGTAGAAACACATTATTTATGTCCAGTTGATGAATATGCCAATTATTAAGAGAGGTCAAAGCAAGAAGCAAATGCACAAATGTCATTCTAGCCATAGGGAAAAAAGTATCATCATAATCTATCTCAGGTTGTTGAGTATATCCCTTTGCAACCAACCTAGCCTTATACCTTGCCACTAAGCCATCAGCCTTTCTTTTTAATTTATATACCCAATTACACCTGATAGGCTGCTTACCAGATGGCAAAGGAACACTGGACCATGTATGAGTAGCTTCCAAAGTAGCCAACTACGACTGCATAGCCTACTGCCAGGCTGCTGATGCTGTTGCCTATTGATCTGTAACAGGCTCATGTTCAATGTTCATGTTCAGAATGTAAGACCAGTACTGAGGTGCCAAATGGTCATAAGAGAGATAAGATCGAATAGGATAAGGCTCAAAGAGAGAAAAAGACATTTGAGAGAGAGCAGGTGAATGGACAAGGTTGCAATGATAATCATTTAGATAAGAGGGTGCAGCTCTGGACCTTGGAACTCTTGGATGAGGAACATATGTAGAAGGTACAGTAACAGGAGGGTCTAGAGAAGGTAGGTCAATGTGGACTTGGGTAATATGGACTTGAGCAGGAGAAGAAGAAATAGATTCATCAGGAGAAGATGCAGAATCAGTAGAGGATGGGGATTCAGCTGTATCAACACTCATTGGTTCAGAAGGAACAGTTAAAATGTGTAATGGATGAAGCTGAAGAATTTGCTCAGAAGAAGTAGAGGGTGTATTATCTGTAATGCTTGGAGTTACAGACTGAGATGTGGCTGGCAAAGGAGTAGCATTAGAAAAGGGAAAAGATTGTTCATGGAAAAGGCATCCCTAGATATGATGATTGCTTGAGTATCCAGGCATTGGAGAATGTAACCTTTTGTATTCATAGGAATACACAAAAAAACACAAGGTATAGGACTAGCCTAAAACTTAGCCTTGTTTGGAGCAGTTTCACAAGCAAATGCCAAACAACCAAACACCTTAAGGTGTCTATATATAGGCTAAATTTTATGCAGAACAATATATGGATCTTTCTGTTGAAGGACAGGTGATAGAATCAAATTAATAAGGTAGGTAGCATGCTGAAGGTAGAAACCCCATTAAGTAATAGGAATAGAAGCATGAAATCTAAGAGCTCTACCCAAAGTAAGAAGGTGTTGATGCTTTCTTTCCGCTACCTCATTCTGCTGAGGAGTATAAACGCAAGTGTTTGATGGATAACACCATGATGCATATAAAACTCTGGCATTTTAAATTCAATCTCATTATCACTTCTTACAATCTTGATATGGACATTAACTGAGTAACAACATAATGAAAAAAACTTTGCAGAATCTTTCTAGCCTCAGATTTAGCTTTGAGTAGATACAACCATGTATATCTTGAACAGTCATCTACTACTGTCAGGAAATATATTTGATTGTACATTGTGGGATGTTTATAAGGACTCCAGATATCAACATGTATAATATCAAAAAGATGTGTAGAAACAGAAGCAGACACCGGGAAAGAGATCCTCTTCAGTTTAGCTAAGGGACAGACAATACAATTATTATCTAATTTGCTAGAAGGAACAGATGGATCTATCTTGTTTATTTTTTGAATTCTGGTTGAGGACGCATGTCTAAGCCTAGCATGCCATAGGTATGAGGCTGAGTCAGGTCTGGTAGAAGCGAAAACAGAAGAAGTTGAAACTGCTAGCATTGAAGATAGGCTGGTATCACAAAGATAGTATAGACCATGGTACTTGTGAACCAATCATCATCCTAGACAACTGATCCTGAATGAAACAATAGTAATCATGTAATGAAACAAGTAAGTGAGATGAATCAGTGAGTTTGCTAAGAGAGACAATATTGTATGAGAAAGAAGGAACATATAGCACGTTCTCTAAAACCAGCCCACTGTTTAACTTTATAATTGTAGCGCCCTGCTCCCGAACCCTAGCATCGGGAACAGTGCGCCCGCCGTATCTCACTAAGGAGAATACAAAGCGTCGAATCAATTTCCAACATGTCCGAAAAGACGTAGAAATTTTTCGCGCGGAAACAAAATACAAGAACATAAAGTTTTCTTGACAAAGAAAATCCTCAGCAGAATAATAAATAAGACATAACAAGAACGTCACTTGCTAACTTCTAGAGTCTATCGAACTATACAAGGTGATGTCTGATGGAAACCCCAATGAACTAGTAACGGACAGTCGCAAGGTCTCCTCGTGTCCTAGGTGTGACCGTCAGTCTGCCCATTCAACCGTGTCAGCCCCGTCCTTAACAAAGACATGGTCGTACGCTTCTTCGTATTCACCTGGTGGGGGGGAGTAGGGGTGAGTGACGGGGAATCACCCAGCAGGCACCTGTCTCCAACTAGTATAAGACGAGTATGCAATAATGATATAACACATAGCACATAGAACATGATATCACATAAGCATATGAAATAATGCGAAAAGGTAATTCACTCCAGATAAAGAATGCGCAACGTCGTGATGCATGTCCTATTATGCATGTCACATGCAACAAAGTCATGTCACACAACATGCCGATATCTCCGCCATGCAATGCATGAACCCGGGTCCTAACTGAGTGGCTGTGGGTCGTACCCACCCACAATCACCATCCTGAGTGTACTTACCTGTAGCGCCCCGCTCCCGAACCCTAGCATCGGGAACAGTGCGCCCGTCGTATCTCACTAAGGAGAATACAAAGCATCGAATCAATTTCCAACATGTCCGAAAAGACGTAGAAATTTTTCGTGCGGAAACGAAATACAAGAACATAAAGTTTTTTCGACAAAGAAAATCCTCAGCAGAATAATAAATAAGACATAACAAGAACGTCAGTTGCTAACTTCTAGAGTCTATCGAACTATACAAGGTGATGTCTGATGGAAACCCCAATGAACTAGTAACGGACAGTCGCAAGGTCTCCTCGTGTCCTAGGTGCGACCGTCAGTCTGCCCATTCAACCGTGTCAGCCCCGTCCTCAGCAAAGACATGGTCGTACGCTTCTTCGTATTCACCTGGTGGGGGGGAGTAGGGGTGAGTGACAGGGAATCACCCAGTAGGCACCTGCCTCCAACTAGTATAAGATGAGTATGCAATAATGATATAACACATAGCACATATAACATTGTAGCGCCCCGACCCGGACAGCGAAATCCGAACCGGTTCACCCGTCGTAGCTTACTGAGAAGACTACCAGACCTCTCATCTCTCGAATACACATCATCAATGACGTAAGAGAAACAAGTGCAGAAACACACATCTCGTAAATCTAAACCATCAATGCAGTACGTCAAAAGACAATGTGAACATCAAAAACTGTATATGGTCACAGCCATCTAAAACCTCAAATGAAATAAGAAACAGAAATAACAGAAACTGTCTAATCAATTCTCTCCATCAGGTCTAAACATCCCATTCTGCCCACTCGCCGTCGTCCTCAATGAAAATCATGTCATACTCAGATTCTCCTGTAACACAAAGGCAGTACCCTTAGCGAAAAACGCTAGCAAGTAACCCGCTTATAAGACATACGGGATCAACACATGGCAAGACATGAGTAATATGTAATTCAAGGGAATGGGGGGCACATGTCTTGTAACTTTCAAATATATAACCAAATAACGCAACAGAGCAAGTACATCAATTTGCCCGTAAATAACAACGCATTGCAAATCAAATAACGCACACACTCATACCACATTGACTCTCGTGATGCATGTCAAAATATGCACTACACTACACATTCACATATGCATGAACGCTTTCTCTTTTAAAACAATGCAATGCATGTCACAATGTCCGGTCACTTCACATAACTTTATACCCTGTAACGCGCCCCGGCTTATATTTCCATCCCGGTTTACGTTACAGCCAACTTTATACCCTGTAATGCACCTCGGCTTATATTTCCATCCCGATTAGCATTACAAACAACTTTATACCCTGTAACGCGCCCCGGCTTATATTTCCATCCCGGTTTACGTTACAGTCTTTTGTGCCCTACAATGCACCCCGACTTAAATTTCCATCCCGGTTAACATTGCAGGTCACCTTCGCAAATCTGTGCTGAAGCACCTTTCTTTTCAAATCAATATGCAAATGCACGTGCCATGATGCAAGACTCCTCGTTTCAATCACATTTCTCGTTCTCGTATGCAATTCACGTTCACTTAAGTAGTTCATGTACACATGCGCAAGTATAAGCAACACACAAGAGTTCACTAGCTTATTCGTCAACACTTAGACTTCAACTAGCTCATCAACGCTTATCCTTGGTTCTAAAGTTCACAGCCCAACGAGAGCATCCCTATCTTTCCTTCATTGAGCTCTAAGACACCTTGTACGTTCATTTCCTAACCCTCCTAAGCCACTTCCGTTGAAACTCGGTTCGAGAACCCATTGAAGACACCAATATTGATTCACCATCCTAGATCATGTTCCCGAGACTTAAACTACCTTTAATCCGGCCTTAGGAAGTCTCTAAAATCACCCAAAGATTCCCCGAGCTTCCCTCTTTCTTCCTCTATTTTTACACAAAACTGATGGACTTCATCCCCTACTTCGATCGATCGATGTCCAACTGGGGACATCGATCTCTCCACTTCGATCGATCGATGTCCAACTGGGGACATTGATCTCTCACCCTCACCTACATCGATCGATCGATGTCCAACAGAGGACATCGATCTCTCAGCCTGTACCTACATCGATCGATCGATGTCCAACAGAGGACATCGATCTCTCAGGTCACCCTACATCGATCGATCGATGTCCGTCAGAGGACATCGATCTCTGACATTGATCGATCGATGTCCACGTTTTCTCCAAATTCTTTCTGCGTTTTCTGCAACCTATGCAGGATCAAAACACCAACACATCCAACTTCATCCCTAATCACTCCACACCTAATCCCTGCTATAGTTCATGCTTAAACTACAGATTCCAAATGCTATGCTCCTAGCAACCAAGATCCAAACCGATCACACACCTTTTCCCACTGCATCACCCCAAAGATTCCATCTTTCTCCCTCAACCTACGCAACCACGCAATCACATCAAGAAGGGATTCAAGGGATAGGGATTTGCATGATTTCACATAATCAACCACAACAACAAATGCCTTATCATATACATTGGCCAAATCTCGAAAACAAAACACATAGATTATATGCAAATAATCAAAGAACGAATCTACTGCATGGTGATCCAAGTTGATATCAAAATAGGCCGTTTATCTTTCACAAATCGTAAGAACTTATAAGATGATTACTTGCCTTTGATTACTCGAAGAAGAAAAGAAGGTCGGACGAAGATTGAATGACGGATCTTGAAGAAATCCTTGCCTAGGGTTGAGAGGAGAAAATCGCCTATGGGAATAGAGGATGCGTCGTTCTCTGTGAATGGGAAAAGAAACTGACGCTTCTCAGTCTTTATATATGGAATGGGGAAAATTTGGAGTTTCTAATTTATGTCTATTATCTCATTTATCTTAAAGGATAATCTCCTAATATTAAACTCAAAATTAAATCCTAATTAATTCCAATAATTAAAATCCTCAGTTAATTCCCATTAATCCTATTATTTAATTCGTAATTAGTTACGGTTGACCGTCCTTAATCTCCTTTAATTCCTTCTTTGACTTTTAATTATCCTACGGAGGGTGCGGGGCATAACATTCCACCCCCCTTACAAAAAGTTTCGTCCTCGAAACTGGCGTACCTTATTGGAAAAGATGTGGGTATAGCTTTTTCATTTGTTCCTCAAGCTCCCACGTGGCTTCGCGCTCCGTATGGTTACTCCACTGAACTTTGACATACGGAATGACGCGTCGGCGTAGGACTTGATCTTTTCTGTCTACAATCTTTATTGGATGTTCTTCGTAAGTGATGTCCTCCTTAACATCCAACGGTTGAGCTTCAAGGATATGGCTTGGGTCCGATACGTGTTTTTTTAATTGAGATACGTGAAATACGTTATGAACTTGGGACAAGCTCGGAGGCAAGGCTAATCTGTATGCTCTTTCGCCAACTTTACCAAGAACCTCGTAAGGGCCAATATATCTAGGGCTTAACTTGCCCTTCACTCCGAATCTTGCGACTCCCTTGGTGGGCGAAACTCGTAGGTAAACCTTATCGCCTTCTTCAAACTCTAATGGTCGTCTCTTAGAATCAGCCCAACTCTTATTACGGTCTTGAGCCACTTTCAATTTCTCTCTTATCATCTTGACCTTTTCCACTGTTTGCTCAACCAACTCGGGTACAGTGATCATCCTTTCTCCGACTTCATCCCAACAAACCGGGGATCTGCACTTGCGTCCGTACAATGCTTCAAATGGCGCCATGCCAATTGCACTGTGGTAGCTGTTGTTATAGGAGAACTCCATTAACTTCAGCATGCTATCCCAGTTTCCTTTAAAGTCTAAGGCGCATGCTCTTAACATATCCTCCAAGGTTTGGATGGTCCTCTCGGATTGCCCATCCGTTTGTGGGTGGTAAGCGGTACTCATCCTTAACTCCGTACCCATAGCTTTCTGGAATGCCCTCCAGAATTTAGAGGTAAACTTGGGGTCACGGTCCGATACAATGCTGACTGGAACTCCGTGTAGGCTCACAATGTTATCCACATATATATTGGAAAGTTTCTCATACGACGTACCATGTGGCATAGCTATAAAGTGAGCCGACTTTGTTAATCGGTCTACTATCACCCAGATCATCTCATTTCCATTTCTGGTCTTGGGTAATCCCATCACAAAGTCCATAGTTACGTGTTCCCACTTCCACTCCGGAATCTCTAGCGGCATCATCAAGCCACCAGGTCGTTGATGTTCAGCCTTGACTTGTTGGCAAACCAAACACCTTTCCACATACTCCGCTATAGATCTCTTCATCCCTATCCACCAATAGTTCCTTTTGAGGTCCTTGTACATCTTACTGCTCCCGGGGTGGATAGACATCTTTGAGTTATGCGCTTCTTGGAGCAATTCCGTTCGAAGTTCGTCTTTAACTGGCACACATAACCGATTCTGAAACCATAGACTTCCATCCCCTCGCAACTGGAAGTCCTTTACTGGCCCCGTAGATACTTTGTCGCGGATTTCTTTCAATGCTGGGTCCTCGTACTGCGCTTCTTTGATTCTGTCTACCAAGTCTGGACTGATAGACAACGCTGTAAGGACATTTTCCACTGAATCCACCAATTCGAGGTCAAACTCCTCGATTTCTCTTTCTAACGGAGATTGTCTCGCGTGGCTAGACTTTCTGCTCAACGCGTCCGCCACTCTGTTGGCCTTACCCGGATGGTAGTTGATGGTCAAGTCATAGTCCTTGAGCAACTCTAACCATCTTCTCTGTCTCATATTTAACTCCTTCTGCGAGAATAGGTACTTCAAGCTCTTGTGATCGGTGAACACAGCACATTTCTTTCCATATAGATAGTGTCTCCAGATCTTAAGAGCAAATACCACAGCTGCGAGTTCCAAGTCATGCGTCGGGTAGTTCTGCTCATATGGTTTCAATTGTCTTGATGCGTATGATATGACTCGTTCATTTTGCATCAAGACACAACCTATAAACAGAACGTTAGTTGAAGACTAGCATATGTATATGCACTGCATTAATTGTAATGATGTACATACCTAGTCCTTTCTTGGACGCGTCACTATAGATCACGAAACCGTCGGTGCCGGAAGGTTGTGCCAACACCGGGGCTGTGGTCAATCTCTTCTTGAGCTCGGTGAAGCTCTGTTCGCATTCGGCAGTCCATTCGAACTTAGTCTTTTTCTATGTAAGTCGGCTCAATGGAACTGCTATTGTTGAGAAACCCTCAACGAACTTCCTGTAGTAGCCTGCCAAGCCTAGGAAGCTTCTGACTTCGGTCACATTGGTGGGTCTTGGCCATTCAGTGGTGGCTTCTATCTTCTTAGGATCTACTGAGATCCCATCTTCCGAAATCACGTGACCAAGAAAGGCTACACTTCTTAGCCAAAATTCACACTTGCTGAATTTGGCATAAAGTTGCTGTTGCCTCAGAATTTGTAACACCACTCTTAAGTGTTCAGCGTGTGCTTGCTCGTCAGGAGAGTAAACTAGGATGTCGTCAATGAACACTACTACAAATTGATCCAACTGCTCTCGGAATACAGTGTTCATCAAATCCATGAAAGCTGCTGGGGCGTTAGTTAATCCAAAAGGCATCACCAAAAATTCATAATGCCCATAGCGGGTCCGAAAAGCGGTCTTAGGGACATCTCCCGCTTTCACAAGCAACTGATGATACCCTTGACGAAGGTCGATCTTTGAAAACCAACGAGCTCCTTTTAGTTGGTCAAATAAGTCCTCTATCCTTGGCAAAGGATATTTGTTCTTGATGGTAATCTTATTCAACTCCCGATAATCGATGCATAACCTCATGCTGCCATCTTTCTTCTTTACGAATAGAACTGGAGCTCCCCAAGGTGATACACTGGGGCGGATTAACTTCTTGTCCAACAACTCCTGAAGTTGCCCCTTTAGCTCCTTAAGTTCAGCTGGAGCCATTCTGTAGGGTGCCTTAGATATAGGCTCGGCTCCGGGTATCAAGTTGATCTCAAATTCCACTTCTCTCGATGGCGGCACTCCTGGTAAATCCTCCGGAAATACGTCCTTAAATTCATGGATTACCGGAATTTGATCCATGGAGGGAACCTCTTGCTTCGCATCCAATGCATATACCATAAATCCCTCTGCTCTTTTCTGTAAGGCTTTAAAGGCCTTAATCGCCGTCATGTATATCTTCTTTGGAGCTTTGGTTATCTTGACGTTTCCTTGGACCGTTATCTCATTCATATCGAGGTCCTTAACAGTCACTTGCTTGAGTTTACAGTCAATATTGGCATGATTCTTGGTCAGCCAATCCATGCCCAATATTACATCAAAATCCTTCATCGGAATTGGGACTAAGGTCACGGAGAATAATTTTCCGTCCAATTCCAACTCACATGCTTTGTACTGGTAATGAGAAACCAGTACTTGCTCGCCTGCTGCCTGCTGCCTGCACCCTAAATGGGTTCTCAAGCCATTCGGGTAAGCAGTCGAGCCCTTTGGCGAATCGCTTAGAGATGAAAGAGTGGCTAGCTCCACTATCAAATAACCCGTTGGCAGGTACTTTATTAACTAGGATCACACCTAGACATGAAAGGGTAGCACATAAGGACTTCACATAAAACACATTTGTTCATCAACTTAGAAACTAAAATTCAACTTAAGCTACTATTATTGAAATTAAGTCGTACCTGTCACGACGTTGGCATCCTCCTGTACCTCAGCGTCCGTCATCGCATGGACCCTCGCATTAGGCCTGCCTCTCTGCTGCTGGGCCGGCCCTGCTGCTGCCTGAGGTTTAGTATTCCATTCTGGGCAATCTTTAATCCTATGGCCTGGCTTCCCACATCTGAAGCACGCACCTGTTATTTTCCAACATTCGCCCACGTGTCTTTTATGGCAATGTGGGCATTCTGCAGGTGCTTGTCGATTAGGTTGATTTGGCTGCGGTGCCCTTTGAACTGGCCCCGTTTGTCCCTTCCTGGGAACCTTGACCCAACGTCCGGGTCTACCTCCACTTTGTTCTACCCTCGGCCTCTTGCTCGATTCTTCCCGAGCCTCTCTGTTCTGTGACCGACGCATGTCACTCTCCACTCGGTAACATGCATCTAGCATTTCTTCAAAAGTTTTCAAACTCGACCCCGCGATAGCCGTCCGGATGCGGGGATTCAGACCCTCTTCAAACTTCAGCATTTTCATTCGATTGTTTTCCAGTACCATGGGCGTGAATTTGCCCAAGGCATGGAACCTATCTGCGTAGTCAGAGACGGACATCCTTCCCTGTTCAAACTTGTCAAACTGCCTCATTTTCTCCAAAATGGCAGTCTCTGGCACATAATAGTCCTTGTAGGCCTTCACAAACTGACTCCACAGAATAGGAGGGGTCATCTTTGGCAGGATGCCGCTCCACCAGGCATTTGCTCTGCCAGTCAGAAATGGCGTGGCCACATCCACCTTCAGATCCTCAGGCACTTGCACAAGCCTGAAACATTTTTCTACCTCATCCAGCCAAAACCCAGCCACCTCTAGGTCAGTGGTCCCTTCAAAGTTTGGGGTATGCATCTTGCGCATTTCCCCAATGTAATACCTGATGCCGTGCTGAGGCGGTGGAGGCTGTGGTTGCGGTTGTTGCTGCTGTTGAGCAACCCCTTGTGCTATTACCGTGATAGCATCAATCAACGCTTGGGGTACTAGTACTGGAGGTGGTGGTGGTGGGTCATTGTTCCCATTGCCACCATTTCCTTGGTTGTCACGTCTAGGAGGCATTTTCTGCAATATCACGTTTATTAGTGTCTAGCAGTTCCAAAATAGATACTTGGGGTCCATAATGTGATACAAGGCGGAATTCGTAAATTAAAAGAACTACAATTATTGATTACAATTAATCGCGCTCGTACACACACCCATCCCAATCAAACTTAAATCTAAGATTGCATACTTAGACTTAAAGATCAACTTAAGGTGAAGATCATATCTTAAGACTCTACATGTCATAACCTAGGTCTCCGAGGTAGATCTGAAGGCTAGGCTCTGATACCACCTGTAGCGCCCCGACCCGGACAGCGGAATCCGAACCGGTTCACCCGTCGTAGCTTACTGAGAAGACTACCAGACGTCTCATCTCTCGAATACACATCATCAATGACGTAAGAGAAACAAGTACGGAAACACACATCTCGTAAATCTAAACCATCAATGCAGTACGTCAAAAGACAATGTGAACATCAAAAACTGTATATGGTCACAGCCATCTAAAACCTCAAATGAAATAAGAAACAGAAATAACAGAAACTGTCTAATCAATTCTCTCCATCAGGTCTAAACATCCCATTCTGCCCACTCGCCGTCGTCCTCAATGAAAATCATGTCATACTCAGATTCTCCTGTAACACAAAGGCAGTACCCTTAGCGAAAAACGCTAGCAAGTAACCCGCTTATAAGACATACGGGATCAACACATGGCAAGACATGAGTAATATGTAATTCAAGGGAATGGGGGGCACATGTCTTGTAACTTTCAAATATATAACCAAATAACGCAACAGAGCAAGTACATCAATTTGCCCGTAAATAACAACGCATTGCAAATCAAATAACGCACACACTCATACCACATTGACTCTCGTGATGCATGTCAAAATATGCACTACACTACACATTCACATATGCATGAACGCTTTCTCTTTTAAAACAGTGCAATGCATGTCACAATGTCCGGTCACTTCACATAACTTTATACCCTGTAACGCGCCCCGGCTTATATTTCCATCCCGGTTTACGTTACAGCCAACTTTATACCCTGTAATGCACCTCGGCTTATATTTCCATCCCGATTAGCATTACAGACAACTTTATACCCTGTAACGCGCCCCGGCTTATATTTCCATCCCGGTTTACGTTACAGTCTTTTGTGCCCTACAATGCACCCCGACTTAAATTTCCATCCCGGTTAACATTGCAGGTCACCTTCGCAAATCTGTGCCGAAGCACCTTTCTTTTCAAATCAATATGCAAATGCACGTGCCATGATGCAAGACTCCTCGTTTCAATCACATTTCTCGTTCTCGTATGCAATTCACGTTCACTTAAGTAGTTCATGTACACATGCGCAAGTATAAGCAACACACAAGAGTTCACTAGCTTATTCGTCAACACTTAGACTTCAAATAGCTCATCAACGCTTATCCTTGATTCTAAAGTTCACAGCCCAACGAGAGCATCCCTATCTTTCCTTCATTGAGCTCTAAGACACCTTGTACGTTCATTTCCTAACCCTCCTAAGCCACTTCCGTTGAAACTCGGTTCGAGAACCCATTGAAGACACCAATATTGATTCACCATCCTAGATCATGTTCCCGAGACTTAAACTACCTTTAATCCGGCCTTAGGAAGTCTCTAAAATCATCCAAAGATTCCCCGAGCTTCCCTTTTTCTTCCTCTATTTTTCCACAAAACTGATGGACTTCATCCCCTACTTCGATCGATCGATGTCCAACTGGGGACATCGATCTCTCCACTTCGATCGATCGATGTCCAACTGGGGACATCGATCTCTCACCCTCACCTACATCGATCGATCGATGTCCAACAAAGGACATCGATCTCTCAGCCTGTACCTACATCGATCGATCGATGTCCAACAGAGGACATCGATCTCTCAGGTCACCCTACATCGATCGATCGATGTTCGTCAGAGGACATCGATCTCTGACATTGATCGATCGATGTCCACGTTTTCTCCAAATTCTTTCTGCGTTTTCTGCAACCTATGCAGGATCAAAACACCAACACATCCAACTTCATCCCCAATCACTCCACACCTAATCCCTGCTATAGTTCATGCTTAAACTACAGATTCCAAACGCTATGCTCCTAGCAACCAAGATCCAAACCGATCACACACCTTTTCCCACTGCATCACCCCAAAGATTCCATCTTTCTCCCTCAACCTACGCAACCACGCAATCACATCAAGAAGGGATTCAAGGGATAGGGATTTGCATGATTTCACATAATCAACCACAACAACAAATGCCTTATCATATACATTGGCCAAATCTCGAAAACAAAACACATAGATCATATGCAAATAATCAAAGAACGAATCTACTGCATGGTGATCCAAGTTGATATCAAAATAGGCCGTTTATCTTTCACAAATCGTAAGAACTTATAAGATGATTACTTGCCTTTGATTACTCGAAGAAGAAAAGAAGGTCGGACGAAGATTGAATGACGGATCTTGAAGAAATCCTTGCCTAGGGTTGAGAGGAGAAAATCGCCTATGGGAATAGAGGATGCGTCGTTCTCTGTGAATGGGAAAAGAAACTGACGCTTCTCAGTCTTTATATATGGAATGGGGAAAATTTGGAGTTTCTAATTTATATCTATTATCTCATTTATCTTAAAGGATAATCTCCTAATATTAAACTCAAAATTAAATCCTAATTAATTCCAATAATTAAAATCCTCAGTTAATTCCCATTAATCCTATTATTTAATTCGTAATTAGTTACGGTTGACCGTCCTTAATCTCCATTAATTCCTTCTTTGACTTTTAATTATCCTACGGAGGGTGCGGGGCATAACAAACATGATATCACATAAGCATATGAAATAATGCAGAAAGGTAATTCACTCCAGATAAAGAATGCGCAACGTCGTGATGCATGTCCTATTATGCATGTCACACGCAACAAAGTCATGTCACACAACATGCCGATATCTCCGCCATGCAATGCATGAACCCGGGTCCTAACTGAGTGGCTGTGGGTCGTACCCACCCACAGTCACCATCCTGAGTGTACTTGGCCCCACCACCGTGCACCATCCTGAGCGCCTGTGACCCGTACGTCACGACCCACCATCATGCAATGTGCGTGCCATGAATGCAAAGAACACAAACGCCTGAGGCCCCTGGGCCATCCTCACCATCCTCCGGCACTCAAATCTAGGTTTATTTATTATCCAAGCAACGATTTAATGTTGCTTAACATTAAAACTATTTTTTCATGGCTTGTATACATTTATCGTATATTTTCTATATTTTTCCTCATTTTTCCCTAATTTATTTCTATTTATTACCTAATTATCCAAATTAATTAAATTATCATAATTACTGAAATTTAATGAAAATATTTTAATCTCAACATTTTATAATTTCTGAAATTTATTTATAATTTTCTGATATTTATTTATATTTTTCCTATAATTATTACTATTTAAAAATTAATTATATAGCATTTATTAAATACCAGGAATTTCGAAAATAGTTAATTAATTATTATTAAGTGGGTTGACCCTTTTCGGCCAGCCCTGGTCCGCTACCGCATCAGTCCGGCCCGTTAAGGCTGGACTGCGCCAGAATGCTGTCGAATTTATTTATTTATTTTTTTTCATTCGCGTGAATTGGGTTGGCTGGCAGCTGGCCCGGTCCATTGGCCATTCGGCCCGGCCCGTCGCCGGCTCCGCCCATATCCTTTTTTTATCTTCCTTGTTAATGGGCCAGCCCATGATGAAATTGTAGCCAGCCCGCTAGCGGATGGCCCTTCTGCAAAACCGGGCTTCGGCCCTATCCTTTATTTATTTTTTTTAAAAAAAATTCAGCAATTAACAGGAAGAGGCTCCAGGAGGCGCGTACCCCATGTGCGCGCGCGTGGAAGCCACGTGCTGCCTCTCCGGCGGCGCGTGAGCCGCTCCGGTGACCTCCGGCCTCCGTTTTTCGACCCCGATCTATATTTTTGCCTATTTTCAGTCTATGAGAACCTATTCTAAGGCCAAAACCAAAACTAAAAACTCCAAATATGCTAAAGATGTGATATTTTGATTATCAAATTTTTCTCTAAAATCAAATATAAGCCACGCAAAACATACCAGATACACGCAGTAGCATACACATAACAGAGTCTACAAAACTTCATGCTTTTCACAGATCAAACAACATGTTATGAAATTCAACAATTAAAACAACAAAAACACATAAAATACCACTAGAGCATGCTTGAACTTGTACCAATTGGAGGGGAAAAGGGAACCTACCTGGACGCAGACTAGTTACGCGATTATAAAATAACAAATGGATTGAGATGCTCTAACTTTTTCCTTTCTTCTTTTCTTCCTTCTTCTCCCAGGATGCTCCTCTCTGCCTTTTGCACTTCTTTATTTTTTTTATTATTACTTTCTCTTTCTTTTTTTTTCTGCTACCCAAATCTCGCCTTCATGCTCATATATCGTTCAACCCAGGCGTAAATCAGGGGACGGTTTCCCCCTCAACCACGTTCCTTATCCTTTTTTAAAAATTTTTTTTCCTTATCCTCTCGCTTTTTTTTCATTTTTTTATTTTATTATTATTATTATTATTATTATTATTATTATTATTATTATTATTATTATTGGTTCTTATCCTCACGACTTCTTTTTTTTTCACACCTTTTTTTTTATTTTTCTTATCCTCATGACCTTTTTCACATCCTATTATTATTATTATTATTATTATTATTATTATTATTATTATTATTATTGTTATTATTATTATTATTATTATTATTATTATTTATTTTTGTTTTCCTTTCTTTACCTTATACATATATAACAATCTAATATAAATATAAAATTACTTGGACATAGTCCACATGCTACAAATTTATTTAATTCCGAGGGGTCGTTGCACCCAACGACTACTTAATTTCTAAATTAGCACATAATGACTAATTCGAAAATTTCCGGGTGTAACATCCTACCCACCTTACAAGAAGTTTCGTCCTCGAAACTTGTCGTACCTTATTCAAAGAGATCTGGGTGGCGCCGCATCTGATCCTCCAACTCGTAAGTCGCTTCATTTTCCCTGTGGTTGCTCCATTACACCTTGACATACGGAGTGATCCTCTTTCTCAGCTCTCGTTCCTTACGGTCTATACCTCGAACAGGAGTTTCTTCATATGACGCATTCGGTCTGATTCTCAAGCGCTGTGCGTCTAGTACATTACTCAAATTAGAAATGTACCTTCTCAACTGAGAAACATGGAATAAGTTGTGCACTTGGGGCAGCGCCAGAGGTAACGCCAAACGGTAAGCTAACGAACCAATCTTTCCAAGCACTTCGTAGGGGCCAAAGTAACGAGGCTTTAGATTACCCTTCAGATCAAAATGTGCAACTCCCTTCGTAGGCGATACCGTCAAGTAAACCTTTTCTCCGACAGTAACTCCAGGGGACGTCTTTTCGAATCTGCTCCACTCTTACTTATGTCTTGGACAACCTTAAGTCTTTCCCGAATCAACTTTACCGTCTCCATGGTTTGCTTAGTCAGCTCTAGACCAGTAATAGTACGCTTTCCAACTTCGTCCCAATCAATGGAGACCCGCACTTACGCCCGTAGAGCGCCTCAACTGGCGCCATGCCGATGGCGTTATGGTAACTGTTGTTGTTAACAAACTTGATCAACTTGATCACACCATCCCAGTTTCTTCTGAAGTCCAGTGCGCAGCCCTCAGCATGTCCTCAATAGTCTGCATCGTCCTCTCCGACTACTCATCGGATTGCGGATGAAATGCAATGCTCAACATGGTTCTGTCTACTATATATCAACACACACGAGTTTTAACGTGTGTTATCGTCTTAACGGTTAAATTTTTTTATTTTTTTATTTTTGAACATGTTTGGTAAAGACATATAGTATGTTGTGTATCCGCATATATGACTAATGTATCATATGTAGCTCATGATCTCACAATCGTTATCTGCAGTTTGTCACATGTATTATGTCTATGTTGTTTGTTAGCTGAGTTTTAAGCGGTACACCCGCTGTGCGCGTTTATTTTAGTCTTGGTTTATCGTGATCTCTCATTTGTACTTGTGTTAGTTGTTAATGATATTTGTCACGTGTACTCTATATTTCTTGTACTATCTTATCTTATTATTGTATAAATGTCATTATATAAATTATGCTGAAGGAAATGCATAAATGCATAGATTTTACTGTAACGTAGATATATATAATTTATTCGGGTGTTTAAGTATGATAATTAATTAGTTATTTTTTTTGTTTTTATGTTATTAACTTATTTACAATTTAATACATTACAATGTTGTCCTGTAATATTACGTTGTCCAACCTCGTAATTAGTCTACTTTACTTCAGTTGTGTATGTTAATGATTTTGTTTTAAAATTTGTAAATGTATGCCTATATCGTAATCCATATATTGTATAAAAAGTATTTGTCTTACTGTATTCCTTGTAATTGTGTTGTTTGTAGTCGTTGTATATTGCGCTGTGTATTATTTGTTTCGTTGTATTTAGTTATGTCGAGGTGTTATATACTTGTGCATATCTACTTAGAATCGTTTAATTACTTTTGTTTCATGTATTTATTTGTATGTTTTGTTTTGTTTGTTTTATTTACGTTATATCATTAACGTTGTAACAATTTGCCTTTGTCTATTTGTTTCTTTTTTTTTGTATTACTATGTGGATTAGTAACCCATGATATATATTAACATCTTAATGTTTATAAATTTCTAAGTTGGTTATCTGGCATTAGTTCATTTTTTTTGTGATCATTTAGCACCTATAATCCTGACTCATCGTATATCTCTTATATGTTCGCTACTCCTACGTTGTTATCGTATTCTACATATATAGAGCTTTTACCTATTACTTTATTCATTCTCTTTTTTTGTTGGTCGCTTTGTATGCATATGTATATATGTATATATTTATGTATATGTGTGCGTGTGTGTATATATATATTGTTGACTTATGTTGTTCTATATTTATAGTTCATTATATTGTGCGATATCCCTTTTTTTTTGTGTTATATCTCCTTGCTTAATTATGCTGGATTTTGTATGTTAATGTTCTAGTACGTGGTTAACAAGTGGGAATATGTCATTAAAGTATGTTTTGTTGATCGGTTCGTGTATATATAGTTAATTAGCAATATTGTGTATTATGATCTTGTGTTTAAGTTTTTTTTATTTTTTTGGCTCAGGGAACTTCGTTGATGTCAACTGTCCACTCAAACTTCGCATTCTTATGCTTTCGACTGCACAGGGCACCAGTATCAATGAAAAATCCTTAAATGAATTCCATGTGGTAGCCGGTCAAACCAAGAACTCCTTTATTTCGGTCACCTTGTTCGGTCAGGGCTACTCAGCAATAGCCTTAATCTTCTTCGGATCCACTGAAGTTCATTCTTCTGAACTTATGTGACTTAAGAAAGCCACGCTTCCGCTGCGCAACTCTGATCATTTATCTCTGACTAACATCATCTGTACTGATGATGAGTCATTGAGACCTGGTCACCGACGGTTGAACTCTGCTACGACGTCGCCAGGCCCCCTGATGTATGTATCCATCGTCATGTGGATCTGGATACTGATCCTTGCTTCCCTTTATGTTGTAACTGATTCTGTTGTGGTGGCGTCGGCCTCTGCTCAGTGTCCTCTTTCGTAAGACGTCCCGGTTGTCATACTGCTACTTGCATAGCCCCCCATACTGACCCTAGTGTGGCATCCACATTGAGCACTTGGTAGTGTGGCATCCACATTGAGCACTTGGTGGCGGCAGTGGCCCTGCACTACTTCATGGTTGTACTTTCGTCACGAGCGGTCTTGTGATTATTAGCGGCCATGTCGCATATTTATGCCTCCCCGGTGAAGGATCCTTCTAGACATTGGATTCTGGATGTCATGCATTTCCTTGTAATAGAACCTCAGACCCGGTGGTGCCGGCGTCGGAAGACGCTAGTTCAACTGCTACTGACACTGCGCAGTCTATAGTTGATGTTGCGCCAAAGTGGTGGCCATGGTGTCGGTTAATGCTTGGAGGCTGACCCTCTGATCCTGGTGGTCGTTACCCTAACCATCGTCACCTCCTTTGTCAGATTTCTCTTTATTTTCCATGATGCAACGACATTTTCTTGGATGTCATACAAACCTTGACGAGAATTTGGATTGACAGGAGTAATAGAGGAACTTGAGCATTTAGGGTGCTCACGCGATAGTTTTGGGGTACAACGGTAGTGAAATACAGAAAGCTCACCAACGGCACATACCTCCCTTAACCCGATCATAACTTAGGTCTACTTCATTTATTAGGGGTATAATTGTTATTCCTAGGTAAAGATCATAGCTTATGTCTAAGTGATCTAGTTAATCCTGAGTTCCCGAGGCGGATCTGAAGCCTCGGCTCTGATACCACCTGTAGCGCCCCGCTCCCGAACCCTAGCATCGGGAACAGTGCACCCGCCGTATCTCATTAAGGAGAATACAAAGCGTCGAATCAATTTCCAACATGTCCGAAAAGACGTAGAAATTTTTCGCGCGGAAACGAAATACAAGACATAAAGTTTTCTCGACAAAGAAAATCCTCAGCAGAATAATAAATAAGGCATAACAAGAACGTCACTTGCTAACTTCTAGAGTCTATCGAACTATACAAGGTGATGTCTGATGGAAACCCCAATGAACTAGTAACGGACAGTCGCAAGGTCTCCTCGTGTCCTAGGTGCGACCGTCAGTCTGCCTATTCAACCGTGTCAGCCCCGTCCTCAGCGAAGACATGGTCGTACGCTTCCTCGTATTCACCTAGTGGAGGGGGAGTAGGGGTGAGTGACGAGGAATCACCCAGTAGGCACCTGCCTCCAACTAGTATAAGACGAGTATGCAATAATGATATAACACATAGCACATAGAACATGATATCACATAAGCATATGAAATAATGCGGAAAGGTAATTCACTCCAGATAAAGAATGCGCAACGTCGTGATGCATGTCCTATTATGCATGTCACACGCAACAAAGTCATGTCACACAACATGCCGATATCTCCGCCATGCAATACATGAATCCGGGTCCTAACTGAGTGGCTGTGGATCGTACCCACCCACAGTCACCATCCTGAGTGTACTTGGCCCCGCCACTGTACACCATCCTGAGCGCCGTGACCCGTACGTCACGACCCACCATCATGCAATGTGTGTGCCATGAATACAAATAACACAAATGCCTGAGGCCCCTGACCCATCCTCACCATCCTCCGGCACTCAAATCTAGGTTCATTTATTATCCAAGCAACGATTTGATGTTGCTTAACATTAAAACTATTTTTCCATGGCTTGTATACATTTATCGTACATTTTCTATATTTTTCCTCATTTTCCCCTAAATTATTTCTATTTATTACCTAATTATACAAATTAACTAAATTATCATAATTACTGAAATTTAATGAAAATATTTTAATCTCACCATTTTATAATTTCTGGAATTTATTTATAATTTTCTGATATTTATTTATATTTTTCTTATAATTATTACTATTTAAAAATTAATTATATAGCATTTATTAAATACCAGGAATTCAGAAAATAGTTAATTAATTATTATTAAGTGGCCTGGCCCTTTTCGGCCAGCCCTGGTTCGCTACCGCATCAGTCTGGCCCGTTAAGGATGGAATGCGCCAGAATGCTGTCGAATTTATTTATTTATTTTTTTAATTCGCGTGAATTGGGCCGGCTGGCAGCTGGCCCGGTCCGTTGGCCATTCGGCCCGGCCCGCCGCCGGCTCCGCCCATATCCTTCTTTTTTTATCTTCCTTGTTAATGGGCCAGCCCCTGATGAAATTGCTAGCGGGCTGGCCCTTCTGCAAAACCGGGCTTCGGCCCTATCCTTTATTAATTTTTTTTAAAAAAAATTCAGCAATTAACAGGAAGAGGCGCCAGGAGGCGCGTACCCCATATGCGCGCGCGTGGAGGCCACGCGCGGCCTCTCCGGCGGCGCGTGAGCTGCTCCGGCGACCTCCGGCCTCTGTTTTTCGACCCCGATCTATATTTTTGCTTATTTCCAGTCTATGGGAACCTATTCTAAGACCAAAACCAAAACTAAAAACTCCAAATATGCTAAAGATGTGATATTTTGATTATCAAATTTTTCCCTAAAATCAAATATAAGCCACGCAAAACATACCAGATACACGCAGTAACATACACATAATAGAGTCTTCAAAACTTCATGCTTTTCACAGATCAAACAACATGTTATGAAATTCAACAATTAAAACAACAAAAACACATAAAATACCAATAGAGCATGCTTGAACTTGTACCAATTGGAGGGGGAAAAGGGAACCTACCTGGACGCAGACTAGTTACGCGATTATAAAATAAAAAATGGGTTGAGATGCTCTAACTTTTTCCTTTCTTCTTTTCTTCCTTCTTCTCCCAGGATGCTCCTCTCTGCCTTTTGCACTTCTTTATTTTTTTATTATTACTTTCTCTTTCTTTCTTTTTTCTGCTACCCAAATCTCCCCTTCATTCTCATATATCGTTCAACCCAAGCGTAAATCAGGGGACGGTTTCCCCCTCAACCACGTTCCTTATCCTTTTTTCAAAATTTTTTTCCTTATCCTCTCGCTTTTTTTTCATTATTTTATTTTATTATTATTATTATTATTTGTTCTTATCCTCACGACTTCTTTTTTTTTTCACACCTTTTTTTATTTTTCTTATCCTCATGACCTTTTTCACATCTTATTATTATTATTATTATTATTATTATTATTATTATTATTATTATTATTATTATTATTATTATTATCATTATTATTATTATTATTATTTATTTTTGTTTTCCTTTCTTTACCTTATACATATATAACAATCTAATATAAATATAAAATTACTTGGACATAGTCCACATGCTACAAATTTATTTAATTCCGAGGGGTCGTTGCACCCAACGACTACTTAATTTCTAAATTAGCACATAATGACTAATTTAAAAATTTCCAGGTGTAACAATAGTACCTTTGTGAGTAGCTCAACTGAAAATTCATTTGGAAGCTTAATGGTGACATGATTAATGGGAATGTAAAAATGAAACATAGTTAAGGAGCAGATAATATGATTAGTGACACCTGAGTCCAGGATCCACATAGTATTAACATGGTCAAGACACTTACCTGATGCCATATCAACCTTGGCAGTCATCATAACACCTTGAGGAACCTTTTCACCATAAATGCCTGGAACAACATCATCAGTGTTCAACAATTTTAAAAGCTTAGTATATTGATCAGGTGTAAGAAAAGGTGTTTGTTGAATGGGACGAAATTGTGAAGAAGAAGCCTGAAATCCTTGGTCACTGTAATTATGCTCAGATTGCCATTCCACATCTTCTATAGCATTTACTTAATTCTTGAACTTAAAACCAGGAGGAAAACCATGTTTCCTGTAACATTTATTTGTTGTGTGGCCTATCATGCCACAATAAGTACATTACAGACGCTTACCTCCTTCCTAATAAAACCTTCCATTACCTCTTCTGTACATAGGTCCAAACCTCTATTTGCATAAGTATTGGCCAGCAGACTTTAAGACAGTAAGTGCATTATTGAAACCAGAAGGCGTACACCATTGCAAAAGCTGTCTTGATGTCAGGTATGAGAGTCATAAAAAAAACTTGAGATCTAACAGGATCAAGCTTCTCATTTTCAGTTACCTTCTTACTTATATCAGAGGTACACCTTAAACAGCTACATCTAGGTATAGGTCTCAATGCCATCAATTCCTCCCACAAAACTTTCAGCTTTGTGAAATAATCATTGACATACAAATTGTCCTGCCTAATTCCATAGAAATCAGACAGCAAATCAGGCAATCTGAACGAATTACCACTACCATACCTCATAGTAAAATCATTCCACACATCTAAGGAACTACTGTACCACATTATGCTTTGAGAAATAGAAGGTGAAACACAGTTCATAATTCATGATTGAATCATTGTGTTTACCTATCTCCAAGCTTGAAGCTGAGGATCATTATCCGCAGGCTTAGACACTGATCCATCAACAAAGCAAGTTTTATTCTTCATGAGCAGCGCCATTTGAAAGGTTCGACTCCACGAGTGAAAATTATGTGGATTGAGTGGTGGTTGCACCAGTACAATAGCTAGATTGTCATTTGGATGCAAGTAATACGGATTACTTGCAGGATTATCAGCAGGAACATGATTATTACGAGAACTAGAAGAAAGAACAGTTAAATTGGCCATGATCAAACAATGCAATCAAAAATAAACACTTGATTCACAAACCAGAAAAAAATGACACAATTCAATCAGTGAATCGATGGTGAATCACCAAACCTCTGATACCATGTCAAAATCATATAGCAACACAATTCAATCATCAAATCAAATTATACAGCAAGCTGAATTAACCAATTGAATAACAGAATTTTGAATACAAAATATTGGTGCGCAAATATTGAAAACGAAGAACAGAAAAATTGGAGGAGAGAATTCTGTTTAATGCACAGCTCTTTGTTTGTACATCAACACTAAGTATTTATATTATCAATTACTCGAATTAGAAACCGTCTGGAATGTGTAAATATAAGACTGCGTGTGCCAACTGATGCAGCTGCCTTGTAGCTCAGTCAGCTCGTTTGATCCAATGAGTCAGGAATAGTTCAGAACTCACCCACACCATGTATTGATCACAACAAATAATATTTCTTGGTCCAATTCAGCTGCTCAAGGATTGGTTTCACTCAATCTCACCTGACTCACACTGCTACCATTTTGCTGAGCTGATGCTGCTTCTGAACCTTTTCCTTTTGTTATGTTGGCTTAATATCTTCAACAAACATAACTCATTTATCAAGCATAAATAACAAAATTTGTAAAAATTGTTTCTCATTGTATCGCATTTATGACTCCCTCTCGTGAGTGTTTCAGTAATGTATTAGAGCATGCAAATGTATCCTCCTTAGCAACTACAACCTTTTCCAGGAGATCCCTTTGTGTAACTTGCATGAAAACAGTAATAGAGCAGTGCTGGTGTTGCAATTGATTTATGGGTTATGCGCATTCAATATATTATTTGACATTTGAAATTCGACAGTAACTCCGTCTATAGTCGTGCAGTAAACTGAAAAACCCTAATTTTTAGATCATCTATAAGGTCTATGGTCGAGGACTAAACTAAAAAACCCTAATTTTTAGATAATCTATAAGTTTAGTCCGTTATTATAGAAGGTTTTTCTGCTATTTTATAAAATCATAGAGGGTTACGTAGCTTGCTCCATTTTCTTTAACCCGTTCACATTTTGGCTCAGCAACCATTGAATTTTTTCTCTTTTGTTCTCTTTTTCCTTGTCTATAGCAAACTAATGGACTTTTAAATTCCTTCTACTTTACTTCGTTTCACCTTACTGGTTTATATTTTGACAAATCAATATATGCAAGTCCCAGTTCAATATAATGTTAAAGATCAAAGTCAAACAAAACCAGAATAGAAGAAGGAAGGAATCGCATGAAAAATCACAAAGCAATCGAAGGTGTCAAGAATGGAGAAGATATTTTTGTGATTGAATAACTGCCGCATCACACCACGGGTTCAACAGAATTTGTATGGCGAATTACAAGAGAGCCCTTACTAATACAAAAGATACTCTTTACACCTGAAGGGCAAAAACGTTACTTCACTCTATTTAAAAACTCCCGCGTGCCCAGCTTCTTCTATCTCTTCTCCTCTGCACCTGCACTCTTGGCACACGCACATGTTCATCTCCTTGGCTCCCACAATCCAACCGTTTTGATCCTGCCAGCACAGCCTCTAAGACTACGATCACAACATTAATCCATTGTGCACCTAACACCCTGAGTTCTTTCTCGTTTTTAGCTTAGCTGCGACTTTGTGCATCATTTCTGTTAGCGCAGTTGTGTTGGGAGCTGCTTTCTTCAACACCCCCCAGTCCTGACTGAACAAACAAATTACACACCCCTAAAGCCCCAGTCAGGATGCCTAACCTCTGTGAATCTGCTGCTTTCGTAAACACATCAGCTAACTGCAATTGAGTGTTAATGGGCATTGGCCTTACAACCCTTTGTTGATATTTGTCTCTTACAATGTGACAGTCAATTTCTATGTGCTTCGTTCTCTCGTGGAATACTGGATTTTCTACAATATATATAACACTTCTATTGTCACACATTATATCCGCTGGTCCATTGAATACAACCTTCAGATCCTTCAGTAAATAGAGTTTACATTGCACCTCACAAGTTGTTGAGGCAAGAGCTCTATTTTCAGCCTCAGATGAGGATCTAAAAACCGTGGTTTGCTTCTTGGCTTTCCAGGATATCAAAGAGTCTCCTAAAAACACACAATAGCCTGTTACTGATCTTCTACTTTCTGAACATACAGCCCAATCTGAGTCTGAGAAGCCTGTGAGACTCAGATCAGCCTTACTAGGATAGAAGAGTCCTTGTCCTGGTGTACCCTTCAGATATCTAAGGACTCTTTGAGCTGCCTTAAGGTGTAACATTGTGGGAACATCAAGAAATTGACTAAGTTGTTGAACAGCGTATGTAATGTCCGGCCTAGTAATGGTCAAATACAGTAACTTTCTTATCATCCTTCTGTATCTAGAGACATCCTCAATCAACTCTGAATCATTGTGTGCTAGTTTCAAATTTTGCTCCATTGGACTTTTAGCATGCTTAGATACCAGGACTCTAGCTTCTTATAGCAGCTCTAGCGTGTATTTCCTTTGACATAGGTATATCCTCCCCTGAGACCTGGCAATTTTAAGCCCAAGAAGTACTTGAGTGGACCTAGATCCTTAAATCTGAAATTCATGATGCAAGCTGGTTTTTAAGGTTTGAATATCAGAAAGTGAATCACTGGCTACAAGAATGTCATCGACGTATACAAGAAGAACAAGAAAGGCATTGGGAGTCTCTCTGATGAACATGGTGTAATCATGTTTGGATTCTTTAAATCCATGAGATAACAGAAACTTTGTGAGTCTTTCATTCCATTGTCTACTGGCTTGCTTAAGGCCATACAATGACTTGAGAAGTTTACAGACGGCACCAGGACCAGTGGATGGAACACCTTCAGGGAGTGTCATGTAAATTTCTTGGTGTAAATCTCCATAGAGAATGGCATTGTTGACATCAAACTGATGGACATGCCATTGTTTAATAGAGGCTAGTGCAAGCAAGAGTCTAACAGTCGTCATCTTAGCTACAGGGGAGAAAGTGTCCTCATAATCAATGCCAGCTTGCTGAGTGTAGCCTTTCGCAACCAGTCTGGCCTTATAACATTCAATGCTACCATCAGCCTTTCTTTTAATTTTGTACATCCATTTACAGCCAATTGGTTTCTTGCCTGCTGGTAGCTGAACTATGCTCCAAGTATTGTTAGCTTCCAGAGCAGCTAACTCAATCTGCATTGCTTGCTGCCAATGTGCTGCCTGTGATGCCTGGTGATATAATGTAGGTTCTTGCTGCAAACTAATGTTAAGCACATAGTTTTTGTATTTTGGTGTCAACTGATGCAGTGAATAGTGGGATGCTAGAGGATACTTAGAGGAGGAATCAGTGAGGTTAACAGATGATGTGAATTGATTGCAGTGATAGTCGTGGAGATAAGCTGGAGGTTGTCTTTGTCTTGTTGGCCGTGATACAGGTTCAGGATCCATGATGTGAGGTATATGAGGATCAGAAAGTAGATGCTGGTCTTCCTGGTTGATGACTAGTGGAATGTCTAGATTATAGTTAGGAATGTCTGAATGACAATCAGATGTGTCATGCGATAAAGTGTTTGGCATAGATGAGGCTGAAGTAGGTGACTCAGCAGAATGAATAGGAGTAGAAGGATGAGGAGGTTCAGGGTAAGCAGGTGTTGAATTTGAATGATCAGAAGGTGTAAGGCTTGGAAAGTCAGGCAGAAGAGTAGGTTGATGGTTAGGCTGATGATGGTTCTGTTGGGCTGGCACTTCTCTCGAATGGGTGTCTGAATCAGAAGAAAAGGGGAAACACTGTTCTTCATATCTGACATCTCTTGATATGAAGATTTGTTTGGTATCAATGTTTTGCAATATGTATCCTTTGGTGTTAGAGGGAATGCCTAGGAACAGACACTTGATGGCCCTGGGAGCAAATTTATGTTTGTTAGGCTGCTGGTTGTAGGCATATGCCAAACAACCAAAGACTTTAAGATGCTGATAGGATGGTTTAGTTTTGTATAGGAGTTCAAAAGGTGTTTTGTGATGCAGAATATGAGTTGGAAGAATTTTAATGATATGTATAGCATGTAAGACAGTAAATCCCCAATATGACATAGGGAGACAGGCCTGAAATTTCAAGGACCTTGCCACAGTAAGTATATGCTGGTGCTTCCTTTCCACCAGACCATTTTACTGAGGTGTATACACACAACTAGTCTGGTGAATCATGCCATACTTTAAATAAAACTTAGGCATGTTAAACTCCTGGCCATTATCTGTTCTTAGGACTTTAATGAATTTTTCAAATTGAGTAGCAATATATTGACAAAAGTTCCGGAGTAAGGGTCTGGCCTCAGACTTAGACTTCAACAGATAGACCCAAGTATATCTACTATGGTCATCAACAATAGTAAGAAAATATCTCTAATCATATAAAGTTGGGTACTTATTTGGACCCCAAATGTCAACATGTACAAGATCAAATGGATTTTCAGACATTGAGGAAGAAATGGAAAAGGGTAATTTTCTGAGTTTACTAGTGAACAAATAGAGCAGGGTATGGAGGGATCTTGTACTGAGATTGAATCATCACACTTCTGTATTTCCTTTAATCTTGGTGTTGAGGCATGCCCTAATCTGCAATGCCATTGGAAGCTATCTGTGTGAGAGGTTTTTGAAACAAGACAGGTTGGCAAAGTATTTAAAGCTGATGTACCTTGCAGATGGTACAACCCATGTGAGAGCTTAGCTGAACCAATCATCCTCTTGGATAATTGATCCTGAATTAGACAAGTATCAGATTGAAATTGAATGAGCAAGTTGGGATTAGAAGTAAGCTTACTGAGAGACAAAAGATTGAACGCAAAAATTGGAACATACAAGACATCCTTGAGTATCAAGGATGAATTAACAACTACTGTGCCAATATGTGTAGCTGCCATTGTCAGTTTTGTATGTAATCTGATAGATATATGATCAATGAGTTTATAAGATGAAAAGAGAGACAAATGAGATACTACGTGATCAGTTGCACCAGAATCTAAAATCCATGTATTTAAAACATTAATAGGAGTGTTACCTGCCATCTTACCAGCCTGGGCAGACATAACAGCACCTTGGACATCCTGGCCACCCTCTGGACTATCTTCACATTTACTCAACCATTTCAACAATTTTTGGTTCTGCTGTGGCGTCAGAACTAGGGAATGCAGGTTCTTCTCCATTTGAGACACCTCAGGTTCAGCACAATCACTTCTGTCATATTCACTCTGGACTTGGATCCAGTAAACCCTGGGGGATATCCATGTTTCTTGAAACACCTGTCTACTGTATGTCCCATCATGCCACAATAGGTACATTGGAATCTCCTAACATCCATAAAAGAGGATCTTCCACCTCCTCATTTATATCCACCAAACTGCTGCTTCTTCACAAATGCATTGGCAGCCATGCTCTCTGTGGTCTCCACATCACTCACTAGCACTGTACTTCCATCTACAGGAATTATGGAGGAATCTCCTACAACTTTTCTCTCAAATTTCAAGGCCATAGAAAAGGTAGTGTTTATATCAGGCAAGGGTGTCATCACAAATACTTGAGACTTCACCGGATCAAAGTTATCATTGAGTCCTTTTATGAACTTGATTACATAGTCACTTTCAACAAATTTCCTCATTTCCATTGCTACACTACATCTACATCCTCTACAACTATAAATAGGTATTGGTCTTAGAGCCATGAGCTCTTCCCACACAACCTTCATTTTGGTAAAATAATTCGTCACAGACAACAAATCTTGTTTGATAGAATAAAAATTTTCCAGCAATTCTGATAGTCTAAAAGGATCAGTACTACCATATCTCATAACCAAATCATTTGATATATCCACCGCACTATCATACCACATGATGCTTTGTGCAATAGATTGAGACACAGAGTTCATTATCCACGATTGCACCATAGAATTAACTTGTCTCCAAATAGAATATTGAGGATCAATTTCAAGTGGTTTAGGAATCGTACCGTCTATGAAACCAATCTTGTTCTTCACCAATAATGCCATTCTGAACGTACGGATCCAAGTATGAAAGTTGTGAGCGCTCAAAGGAGGTTGCGCCAGCACCGTCGCAGGACTGTCACCAGGATGTAGGTAATATGGATTCTGCAACTGGTTTTCTGGACCTTGATTTTGATTTCCTCTCGTTCCAAATATCACATTCTGTGATTAATTATCCATTGGTGGACTCTGATTGTTACTCGTTGAAGCCATCACAAATGATATTCAAAAACAACAAGATCAAACTAAATGATTCAACCACAGAAAATATCAAGAACAACAACAATCACATTGACATACGCTCTGATACCATGTTAAAGATCAAAGTCAAACAAAACCAGAATACAAGAAGGAAGGGATCGCATGAAAAATCACAGAGCAATCGAAGGTGCCAAGAATAGAGAAGATATTTTTGTGATTAAATAACTGCCGCATCCGGTGTGGGTTGAACCCGTTTATACACCACGGGTTCAACAGAATTTGTATGGCGAATTACAAGAGAGCCCTTACTAATACAAAAGATACTCTTTACACCTGAAGGACAAAAACGTTACTTCACTCTATTTAAAAACTCCCGCGTGTCCAGGTTCTTCTACCTCTTCTCCTCTGCACCTGCACTCTTGGCACACGCACATGTTCATCTCCTTGGCCCCCACAATCCAACCGTTTTGATCCTGCCAGCACAGCCTCTAAGACTACGATCACAACATTAATCCCTTGTGCACCTAACACCCTGAGTTCTTTCTCATTTTTAGCTTAGCACCGACTTTGTGCATCATTGCTTTTAGCGCAGTTCTGCTGGGAGCTGCTTCCTTCAACATATAAGGATTAAATAGACACATGCATACATACCAATTTTTAAATATAACTTTGTGAAAATGGTACGGTGTGAAATCTATAACGTTGTCATAAATGTTACGTAGATTGTTAATTCAGTCAATTATAGTCATTAAGCGATTCTTAATGTTTATTCATTAATTCATAATATATAGACAGGTAGGAGATAGACATGGAAACAATTGGCATTAGTGTGCTTAAAACATCCTTTCAAAAATAAAAAAGTGTGCTTAAAACATAAGACCAAATAGATTTGTTATATTAACTCATCAATCAAAGAAGAAGGGAGCCCCTCCGTGAGATATCATTGAATTCACTTCAGCATACATCCATGATTTGTGCAATTAGAGTAATTTCATCAATTTCGATCCATAGGCCACATAAATCATGTGTTTATAAAATAGATGACGTGCCTTAGAGCAACTGGTAAGGTTGCTGCTTTGCACGGGTTCGAGCTGCAGAAACAGCCTATTGCACAAAATATAGGGTAAGGCTATATACATCAGATCGCAAAGCGGTCCGGCCCCTCTTCGGACCATGCATAAACGCCGGAGCCTAGAATGCCCTTATAATATACTGAGAGCACAAAAAAAATTAAAGAATTTACATGTTCCATTTCCATATGATCCGATCAATATGAATTTGTGCACATGCAATTTTAATTATTAAGTTGAAATGGTATATATATGAAATGGTATACATTTAACTTTTATTAGTATGCTATAGGTTATGTATATACGATGAGAACATGTTAAAATAGATGTATCATTTTCTCTAGCATTGTAAGAAAATTGACGTTTATCCACATATTCTTTGAGAAAATTGCATCAAGACAAATGTGGAAATAGACTCAACTCAAAGATGAGGAGAAAAATGGTATTGTTTCAGTTATGTGAAATTTATCAACCAAACCAACATAATTCATCAACTACATAAAACTTTCAAGTGAACAAACAACGTTTAAAATGAGAATGAAGAAGGAAGAGAAGAGATCAGGTGGTATGCAAGAAGGAGATGAATCAATCGATCAAATTAATTTCCAGAATTGAGAATTAAGTTTACAATCCTCAGTTGCCTCTTTTTTATATTTGAAAACTAACTTATGAAATTACAAAAAAGTCTCTAACTAACTGCCCTGTTAGGTCCCTTAGAACACACTAGAAGGGGGGGTTGAATAGTGTGTTCACCAAGTATGGATATTTTGTGGCTATTTTTCGTTTTAGAGTGCAACCAATACTTGGATGTGTTCTTTAGAAAGATAAAACTTGAAAGACAATAAAGAACACGAGTATGTATAGAGGTTCAAGTCAAGAGACTCTACTCCTCTACCTTCTTGGTGTTTCACAAGAAGGATTTTGAAATGGGGATTGTTATTTCTTTTGGGGGAAACAACAACCAAAAAACGAAATAAAGAAATACAAACTAGGCACCTTGCCTAGACCACAAACAAGAGTTCTAACACTTTGAAGTTTTGCCTCCAAAGATCTTCTTTGCCCTCAAAGAAATCTTGTAGGGAGAATAGTGCACCACACACTATCAACAAACCCTTCAAAGTTTAGAAAACTTAAACAAAGAGCACCCTTGCTCCTTGACCAACAGTCTACCAAATCTCTCACAGAAAATCTCACCAAGAAGAAGACTCTTCTTCTTACAATAATCACTCTCAACAATAAAGTAAAGATGTACAAAGATTACAAGTATTTTGAGAGCTTGAGCTTGAGAGAACTTGAGAGCTTGTGTAGTAGAAAGTTGGAGAAGAATGTGGAAGAAACCCTATTTTATCAACTTCAAAGTTTCTTCCCGTTTGAAACCCTCTGCACTGACATTAATGGGTTTTGGCATCATGTGTTGGTGAGTCCTCATCATTGGAGATCTCCCTTTGGCATGTAGCAACATTCTTGGAGAGATTTCAAAATGAATGCCAAGAAAGGAAACCTGAGAAACTTCAACAGAGAGAAGCCTGCAAAAAAAACACTAAAAAGAGAGGGTACAAAGAGTCAACTGATGTTAAAAAGTGAAGTTCAAGACCTTTGTAACGTTGGTCACATGAAGCGCCTAATGTGCAAAAGCACAGGCGTTCGATGTGACATTGAGCGCTTGATGTGAAAGAGAACAGTCGTTCGAAGTCACATCAAGCGCCTAATGTGGGCTTCTTAAGGCGTTCGAAGTCACATGAAGCGCTTAATGTGGCACTTCACGCTTGTTCGAACTAACTCTGACTTTTACTCAGAGAAAGTACTTAGGAGTACGTGCCCAGCCAGGGGAAAAGTACTTTTGGCATGGTGGACTGCATAAAGCGCCTAAAGGGGCGTTCAAAGTGTTCGCACTTTTCAACAGGTCACATAAAGCGCCTAATCAGGCGTTCAATGTGTCTTGTTTTACAAACACTCACATGAAGCGCCTAATCTAGGCGTTCGAAGTGTTCGCATGTCCAGACACTTCACATAAAGCGCCTAATCTAGGCGTTCGAAGTGTACTGGACTCCACCAGGGTACATTAAGCGCCTAATGTAGGCGTTCGAAGTATTCTGACTTCAAACAACACACATGAAGCGCCTAATGGGTTGTTCAATGTGCCAAAATGTGCAAATCATCAAAACTCAACATGATCTAACATTCTCCCTCTTTTTGATGATTTCACAATATGCATAACTTAACAAAGCTCCCCCTTAATATATGTTCCCCCTCACTAAGTGCAATGAAAAAGAAATAACTTGAATGAAATGATGAAACAATTTTAATGAACATCAACAATAAATTCAAGTTATAAAAATTTCATTCAATAATTGCAGAAAAACAATTAACACCAACAAATAAAAAAATAAAAAATAAAAAAATTTACATAGCACCACCACTTGGTGGTGTAAACCCACTAAAACCAAAACCTCCACTAGCGGCAAAATCCGTGAACCCACCCATGGATCCACCAGCACCACCAGCAGCATCACCAGCACCTCCACCAGCACCATCACCACCACCACCACCACTTTCTCCCCCTAAATCATCAAAATTAGGAGGAAGAACCCATGGACTGATCTGCATGAATGCATTGCGAAATGCAGTCATCCGCAGTTCATTTCGCGCATGCCGAGCTTCATGCTCAGCATCACGAAGATGCAACTGCTGAACGGTTTGTTCAAGGGCAGCAATGCGTGATAGTAATTCCGAAGAATTACTACCACTGGCGGTATCTTGAGGTCCTTCCTCGACCTCTTCTGCATCTGGAATAGTGGTGGCCTTCCTCTTCTGCGAGTCCACGGCCTGGGCGATGTTGTAATGATCATAGACTTCAGATTTGGCAACTTGGGTCAAGTCTTCATCAGAAATATTAACGCCTTTTGATTTCAACAATATTGTAACAATATTGGCAAAAGGCAAGGCTTTCGACCCTTTTCGGAGAGCTGCAAACATGACCTCTAAGATGATCCATGCAAGATTCAGCTGGGTAAGATGCTTGAGACGGTTAAGAAACATAGAAATCCATGTTGCTTGGATTTCTAGTGGCCTTACCATTGATGCAGTATGTGACCACCGCGAGCAGAATGCGATCCACCAACGGCATGTTCTGAGTCTTCTTTGAGGGGAAATACCCCAAATCAAATTTAACGTCCTGCTCCCGGACGCCGTATTTGGTACTCCAGTCAAATACGGAAAAATCAGTTAATCCCTCGTTTCGGATTCTCAAAACTTCACAAATTTCAGAAATAGTGAAGCTGAGAGGGGTACCATCAATAACAGAATTGAGGGAAAATGATTGAGACTCAGATTGTGGGGTGACCCACAAGTTTGAATAAAAGAGCCGGGTGTGCTCGCGGGAGTATTTTTGCATGTCAGGTCTGGACCAAAGAGATGTCCAGCCCTGATGTTCCAACAGAGGAACAATCTCAAAGGCAGTGCTTGTCTCAGGAAGATTGCTGAGATTGAGCAGTTTTAGAGGGATGACAAGACGACTGGATGCTATCCATTCTTGGAATAGCATCCCGGAGTAGTAGGAGAGATGGGCACCTTTGTCAATGGTGCGAGGAGGCTTTTTGATATCGGGATCAAATTTCTTTAGCCAAGAAAAGTTATCCTTGGTGAGCCCCTCTCGAATGGTTGTGATTTCAGGAGGCTCGACAATGCCTTGTCCAGCCGTTTGTTTTCGCTTTTGTGTTCTTGGGCGTTTGGAAGGACCAACGGAAGCCATTTGTGAAGGAATTGGAAAGGAAGAGGTCTTGAAGCTTATAGAGTAAAAGATGAAGATAAGAGTGAAGAAGAAAGAAAGAGGAGAGGTTGGATTTTAAAGGGTGAAGGGAGGAAGATGAAGAGTCTATGGAGTAATGGTGGAGAGGGAGGTAAGGGAGAAGTGGGAAAGTGGGAGAGAGAAGGTTGAGGAAGAAGATGAAGTGTTGGATTGTATGGGAAAGGGAAGAGGCAGACGTGGGAGAGAGAGGGAAGAGAAGGAGGCGGCTGTGAATTGATGGTCCTTGAATGGCGCGAAAACTGAAGAGGCGGCGAAAAGACAGAGTGATAATAGGGTTAAAGCGCCTATTGTAACATAGAACGACTTCATAAGTAAGGATGAAGCGCCTAAAGTCACATTGAACGAGAGTGAAGATGAGGACAAAGCGCTTAATGCTACATCGAACGAGTGAACAAAATCAGATGAAGCGCTTGATCCTACATCGAACGCCCTAACAAAAGAACATAAAGCGCCTGATGTCACTTCGAACAAGTGACATTCTTTACATCAGGCGCTTGATGTGACATCGAACGCCTGAGGAGTGTATGATGAAGCGCTTTATGTGTACTGATCTTGAAAATTTTTGAAATTTTCATGCTCAGAACTCAAGATGGTTTTATCAACCCATATTGAGCAACCCCAACCTACTTCTTATGGACAAAAAGACATCGCTAGGCAAGGGTTTCGTGAAAATGTCCGCAAGTTGGTCATGTGTAGGAACAAATTCTACACTTACCAAGTTCTTTTGTACACAATCACGGATGAAATGATACCTCACTTCAATGTGCTTGGTCCGACTATGTTGGACGGGATTTTGTGCAATATTTATGGCGGACGTGTTATCACACAAAATTGGCACCTTTGAGAAGTGAATGTTATAATCATTTAACGTGTTAGTCATCCATAACAATTGTGCACAACACGAGGCGGCCGACACATATTCGGATTCCGCCGTAGAGAGAGACACACTGTTTTGTTTCTTGGAATACCAAGAAACGAGACAATCTCCAAGAAACTGACAAGTTCCGGAGGTGCTCTTTCTATCAACTAGACTCCCGCATAATCGGAGTCACAATAACCTCTTAAATCAAAACATGCATTCTTAGGATAAAATAAACCAAATTTCAAAGTACTTCTAAGGTATCTAAGGATGCGTTTTACCGCAATAAAATGCATCTCCCTAGGATCACTTTGAAATCTAGCACATAAGCATACCGCATGTAAAATATCGGGTCTACTAGCCGTTAAGTAAAGTAGACTACCTATAATGCCACGATACAAGGTTACCTCGACATGCTTTCCTTTTTCATCCTTGTCAAGCTTTGCACTTGTGCTCATAGGAGTGTTCACCTCTCTTCCTTCACCAAAGTTGTACTTTTTGAGCAAATCTCTTGTGTATTTGGCTTGGGAAATGTACACACCATCTTTGGTTTGCTTGATTTGTAATCCAAGGAAATAGTTTAGCTCGCCCATCATGCTCATCTCGAACTCACCTTGCATAAGACTAGCAAATTGCTCACAAAGACAATTGTTAGTAGCACCAAAAATAATATCATCAACATATACTTGAACAATTAAATGATTCCTACCTTGTTCTTTTATGAACAAAGTAGTGTCAACTTTACCTCTTGAAAAACCATTATTAAGAAGAAAAGTACTTAACCTCTCGTACCAAGCTCTTGGAGCTTGTTTGAGGCCATAAAGAGCCTTTTTAAGTTTGAAGACATGATGTGGTGAATCATGACATTCAAACCCGGGAGGTTGTGCAACATACACTTCCTCTTGAATAACACCATTCAAGAATGCGGATTTAACATCCATTTGGTAAAGTGTAAAATCTCTATAACAAGCATATGCTAACAACATTCTAATAGCTTCAAGCCGTGCTACGGGTGCAAATGTCTCATCAAAATCAATACCTTCTTCTTGACGGTATCCTTGAGCAACTAACCTAGCCTTGTTTCTAGTGACATTACCTTGATCATCCATCTTGTTACGAAAAACCCATTTCGTACCAATAATAGGATGATCGTGTGGTTTGGGAACTAACTCCCAAACATCACTTCTTTCAAATTGGTTTAATTCTTCTTGCATAGCCAAGATCCAATTTTCATCAAGAAGTGCATCTTTAACATTTTTAGGCTCTATAAGAGAGACAAATGCATTCTCTCTATATTGCCTTCGTGTGGTGATACCTCTATTTAAATCACCAATGACTAACTCTTGAGGGTGAGAACTTTTGTGCTTAAATGATCTAGGAAGATTGGAGACATCACCTCCAACTTCCTCTTGATCATGTTCCGGAAGAGATGAACCTTCATCATTATCATGAACCTCATGTTCCGGAATGTGTGATGCATTTTCTACATTTTGTGAATCAACATGAGTAGGAGAGACATTTTACATGACTCACTAAGTTCATTTACGCAAGGTGGAGGAGTGCCTTCGAGAGGTTCAACTCTCAAGTCAACGAAGATGTTTCCATTTGGAGGATCATCAACGATTTCTCGTTGAGGAACAACCATAGGAACATCCTCAAGAATTTCTTCTTGAGGAGTCACATCTTCATCCTCTACACAATCTTCATTAAGTTTAGGTTCATCACTAAGTGACTCATTAAACTTAACATGGATTGATTCTTCCACCTTTTGACTCCTTTTGTTGAAAACACGAAATGCTTTACTATTTGAGGCATAACCTAAAAAGATACCTTCATCCGCTTTGAGGTCAAGTTTGTCCAAAGTATCTTTGGTATTAAGTATAAAACACTTGCAACCAAAGACTTTGAAATACCCAATGTTGGGAACTTTTCCATTCCAAAGCTCATAAGGTGTCACATTTAGGTATGGTCTCAAATAGACACGATTGATCACATGGCAAGCGGCATTAACCGCTTCGGCCCAAAAATACTTGGGCAAACCGAACTCGTTTAACATTGCTCTACACATTTCTTGTAGAGTTCTATTTTTCCGTTCGGCCACACCATTTTGTTGAGGAGTTCTAGGTGCCGAAAGGTCATGAGAGTATCCTTTGGATACACAAAACCTTTCGAAATCACCATCGAACTCACCACCACGATCACTACGGATGGTTTTGATGGTGTCACCCACATGATTTTCCAATCGTTTACTTAGACTTATAAACTCACTACATGCATCACTTTTCTTAGCAAGAAACATCACCCACGTATAACGAGTATAGTCATCTACTACCACGAAGGTGTAATGTTTGCCACCCAAGCTTCTTGTTCCAACATCCCCATACAAATCCATATGAAGCAATTGTAGGGGCTTGGAGGTGGAAATATTTGTCTTGGGTTTGAAACTTGTTTTCACAAGTTTCGCCTTTTGACAAGTGTCACATAAGTCATTGTTTTCAAAACTCATTTTTGGAAGGCCTCGGACTTTTTCATTTTCGCAAATAAATTTGAATGTTTTAAACATACATGTCCTGAGACGTCTATGCCATAGTTGCGTCAAATCATTCTTAGCAACTAGACAAGATACATTTTGAGAAACCAAATCATTGATGCTAACTTTGTAAATATTTTTGAAACGCAAAGCCTCAAATAAAATCTTTTCTTCCTTTTTCACAACACACTTTGTTTTCAAAAACGTTACCTCATAATTAGCATCACAAAGTTGACTGACACTTATCAAGTTAAACTTAAGACCTACAACATATAAGACATCACTAAGAGAGAAGGAATCGTTACCCACAATACCATGTCCTTTGATTTGGCCTTTGCTACCGCCAAAGTGGACAACTCCTCCGTCTTGCATAGTGAGTCTATGGAAGAGACGTTTGTCTCCCGTCATATGGTTGGAACACCCACTGTCCACGACCCATTTGACCTTCTTGTCTTCGCTTTCTCCATTGAGTGCTAGGGCCTACAAAAGAACCATATGAAGTTGGTACCCTTTTTATGTTTGGGTCCTTGAAGGTTAGTTACCTTCATCTCGCCTTTCGGCACCCACACAAGATTCTTATTATTCTTAGCTCTACATACTCTCTCTACATGACCTTTCCTATTGCAATAAAAACATGTAGGAGTATGCTTGTGTGTTGGTGCATGCTTGTGCGAATGTTTGTGCATTGGCACATGTCGTGTTTCCTTCTTAGGAACCACCTTCTTTGGAATAGTAGAAGGTTTTTGTTTCACAACATGGACCAAAGGTTGTGATGCCTTTGGTGCATTAGCCTTTTGTTTAGGCATGTGCCTTTGCTTCTTCAAGGAGGTTTTAGACTCCTTGATCACTTGTGTTTGTTCCTTTTTATTTCCCTTCTTAGATGCATACATGACACTAGGTTTGACTTTCATGCTTGGCCTAGATGCATCTTTATTCTTTATCTCTTTAGCACCTACCCTTGAATCATTTTTCTTATCCTCAAGGGCTTGAGCACATGATTTCATCAAATCATGTTTCTCTTCAAGTGCAATCACATGCATTGTTAAAAATATGTCATGCTCAAGTTGCAATGCAATGTGATTCTCTAACGTGTCATTGTACTCATTTATGCATGCTCTAAACTCTTTCTTGACACGTTGATATTTTAAATCAAGGAGATCATTTTCTTGAATTAAATCATCTCGTTCATCAATAATTTTATAGTGAGATGAAATATTGCATACCTCCTTGTCATCGTCGATGGCCATTAGTGCAAAGAATTCCTTGTCGAGATCATCTTCCACCACCCCCGTGAGTGCAAGATCATCTCTATCGCCATTGTCGCTTTCGGATCCGGAAAGAAAGCTCTCCCAATGGGCTACCTCCGCTTGCAAAGCCTTCTTCCTTTGGTAGATGGCCTTCTTGTCTTTGAGTTGCGGCTCTTTCACCCGACAATCCTTCATGAAGTGACCAAGCTTCCCACATTTGTAGCATTTATTCTCTTGGTCCTTCACCTTGTCTTTGGGGTATCTTTCCTTGACGAATCTCCTTGCTTCGTCACCATTTTTTCTTGCAATACGTCGGAATCTTTTGACAAGAAGTCCGACTTCATCATCCGAGTCCTCCGACTCTACGACCAACGCCTTTGAAGATTGGCGAATAATATCATTCTTTTCTTGTGCATCTAAATGAATCTCATAAGTGATGAGATTCCCGTATAACTCGTCCAAGGTGATTGTTTCAAGATCCTTGGACTCCTCAATGGCCGTCACTTTTGCGTTCCATTCTCTTCCTAAACTGTTTAGGAAGCAATGGTTTAAATCTTCTTGTTCTATCTTCTTGCCAACCGCTTTGAGAAGGTTGACAAGTTTGGTGAATCTTTGGATGGACTCTTCAATCTTTTCACCTTTGGGGACAGTGAAGTTGTAAAATTGTTTTATCAACTGTCTCCTTTTAGCCTTTCTTACTTGAGATGTTCCTTCGTGGATCATCTCAAGCTTTGTCCAAGCCTCATGTGCGGATTGAACACCTTGAATCTGAGCTCTCTCATTTGTGGAAAGAGAGCTATTTAAAATAGCAAGAGCCTTGCTATTTATGGCCAACTGAAACTCCTCCTCCGGGGTAGGATCATCAATATCAATGGGAATCATAGATCCTTTTGAGACCTCAACCCATATTCTGTGAGAACAAGAACGCAAGTACGTTTCCATGTTTGACTTCCATAGTGAGTAGTTTAAAGGGTCAAACATGGGAACTTTAACATGAACATTAGAGATAGAGGGGAATAGGGTTTCCTGCCTCCTTCTTCTGGAAATATCAGCAGAAGGAGAACTCACATCCTCATCAACAGAGGCCTGCCTCCTTCTTCTGGAGGTTTCAGCAGTAGGGGAACCCAAATCATCAAAAACAAAGGGATCCATACTAGAAATGATCAAATCTTGTATTTGAACTCAAATAAGCAAGATGAGGCTCTGATACCAATTGTTAGGTCCCTTAGAACACACTAGAAGGGGGGGTTGAATAGTGTGTTCACCAAGTATGGATATTTTGTGGCTATTTTTCGTTTTAGAGTGCAACCAATACTTGGATGTGTTCTTTAGAAAGATAAAACTTGAAAGACAATAAAGAACACGAGTATGTATAGAGGTTCAAGTCAAGAGACTCTACTCCTCTACCTTCTTGGTGTTTCACAAGAAGGATTTTGAAATGGGGATTGTTATTTCTTTTGGGGGAAACAACAACCAAAAAACGAAATAAAGAAATACAAACTAGGCACCTTGCCTAGACCACAAACAAGAGTTCTAACACTTTGAAGTTTTGCCTCCAAAGATCTTCTTTGCCCTCAAAGAAATCTTGTAGGGAGAATAGTGCACCACACACTATCAACAAACCCTTCAAAGTTTAGAAAACTTAAACAAAGAGCACCCTTGCTCCTTGACCAACAGTCTACCAAATCTCTCACAGAAAATCTCACCAAGAAGAAGACTCTTCTTCTTACAATAATCACTCTCAACAATAAAGTAAAGATGTACAAAGATTACAAGTATTTTGAGAGCTTGAGCTTGAGAGAACTTGAGAGCTTGTGTAGTAGAAAGTTGGAGAAGAATGTGGAAGAAACCCTATTTTATCAACTTCAAAGTTTCTTCCCGTTTGAAACCCTCTGCACTGACATTAATGGGTTTTGGCATCATGTGTTGGTGAGTCCTCATCATTGGAGATCTCCCTTTGGCATGTAGCAACATTCTTGGAGAGATTTCAAAATGAATGCCAAGAAAGGAAACCTGAGAAACTTCAACAGAGAGAAGCCTGCAAAAAAGACACTAAAAAGAGAGGGTACAAAGAGTCAACTGATGTTAAAAAGTGAAGTTCAAGACCTTTGTAACGTTGGTCACATGAAGCGCCTAATGTGCAAAAGCACAGGCGTTCGATGTGACATTGAGCGCTTGATGTGAAAGAGAACAGTCGTTCGAAGTCACATCAAGCGCCTAATGTGGGCTTCTTAAGGCGTTCGAAGTCACATGAAGCGCTTAATGTGGCACTTCACGCTTGTTCGAACTAACTCTGACTTTTACTCAGAGAAAGTACTTAGGAGTACGTGCCCAGCCAGGGGAAAAGTACTTTTGGCATGGTGGACTGCATAAAGCGCCTAAAGGGGCGTTCAAAGTGTTCGCACTTTTCAACAGGTCACATAAAGCGCCTAATCAGGCGTTCAATGTGTCTTGTTTTACAAACACTCACATGAAGCGCCTAATCTAGGCGTTCGAAGTGTTCGCATGTCCAGACACTTCACATAAAGCGCCTAATCTAGGCGTTCGAAGTGTACTGGACTCCACCAGGGTACATTAAGCGCCTAATGTAGGCGTTCGAAGTATTCTGACTTCAAACAACACACATGAAGCGCCTAATGGGTTGTTCAATGTGCCAAAATGTGCAAATCATCAAAACTCAACATGATCTAACATGCCCTACACAACGTAACTAACAAGGGCAAAGTCGTCCTTTCATCATTTTTAAATCACCCGCGTTCAGTCATCTTCCTCCTGTAACTCCGTGCAACTGCTTCCCACAAATCTGGAGGCCACCTTGCTGCTATCAACTAGAGCAGCTGGCCAGCAGCTCCAACGTTGCTTCATCCAGCTCATCTAATGGTTGACATTTATTTTGTTCTGGATCATTCATCCGGATTGACCTTCTCCAATCTGTTAGCTTTGACACCCCCCTCAAGCTAGGCTTGGTATAGATGTTATGCACTCCAAGCAATGCAGTAAGCTATGCCAACCTTTTGGAATCAAGGGCCTTAGTGAATAGGTTAGCCAACTATATCTCGATTCGTGCAGACATCAATTTCAGCACCCCCTCTTGCACTTTGTCTCTCACCACATAGAAATTAATACCAATGTGTTTGGTCTTCCCATAAAAAACTGGGTTCTCAGCTATATACATTGCACTCTTACAGTCACAAAAGAGATCCACTGGTGTCTGCTCTCTCAGCTCCAAGTCTTGTAGCAGATAGATAAGTCATTGTGTCTCATAGGTTACCATTGCCATGCTCTGTACTCAGCCTCAGAAGATGATCTAGACACTGTCCCATGCTTCTTATCCTTCCAAGATACCAGAGAATTCCCAAGGTATATGCAGTAACCTGTTATGGATCTCCTTGTCTCACTACATCCTCCCTAATCTGCATCAACAAAGACCTTCAGCCTCAAATCACTGCCTCTTGGGAATAGCAGGCCTTGCCCAATTACCCCCTTAATGTATCTAAGCACCCTGTGAGCGGCTTTCAAATGGTTCTCAGTAGGACAGTGAAGAAACTAGTTAAGCTGTTGCACAGAGAATGAGATGTCAGGCCCGGTGAATGTGAGATAGATCAATTTCCCAACCAACCTTCTATACTGTGAGTTATCTGCTAGCAAGGGTGAGTCATTGTGACTTAGGCTGGCATCATTCTCTGTAAGACTTTTGGCTGGCTTTGATTCTAGGAAGCCTGTTTGTTCAAGGAGCTCCAATGTGTTTTTCCTCTGATTGATATGGAGGCCCCTTGAGGCTCCAGCCACTTCAATTCCTAAGAAAAATCTCAGCTCTCCGAGGTCCTTAATTCTGAACTCAGTGTGCAGTGCCTGTTTGATCTCAGTGATGGCCCCCTCAATGGGACAAGTGATAATGATATCATCCACGTACACTAGTAAAATTATCAATGAAGTCTGCACCCTTTTAGTAAAGAGAGTATAGTCACATTTGGATTGCTTGAACCCTTGTGATATCAGAAAATGTGTGAGTGTAGCATTCCATTCTATGCTGGCTTGCTTCAAGCCATAAAGAGACTTCTACAACTTACAAACAAAACCTGGTTCTGGCAGATCCATACGAAGAGGTGGCAGCATGTAGATGTCCTCATGTAGGGAACTATAAAGGAATGCATTATTGACATCCAATTTATGTATATGCCAGTTGTGTCTAGCTGAAATGGCAAGAATGACCTTGACCGTTGTCATCTTTGCCACAAGTGAGAAGGTGTCTTGATAGTCCACTCCATATTGTTGTGTATAGCCTTTCGCAACTAATCTGGCTTTTTACCTTTCCACATCACCATTAGACTTCAGCTTCACTTTATATACCCATTTGCATCAAATAGCCTGTTTGTCTGATGGTAAATGCACTAAAATCCAAGTATGATTAGCTTCTAAGGCTGCAAGCTCAGCAGCCATGGCCTCTCGCCTGGCAGGAGTGTTTCTGTATAAGAATTAGGCTCCACCTGTATACCAAGAGTTAATGCATATGTTTTGTATTCTGGAGATAATGATGCAAATGCCATGTAATTGTGAAGGGGATAAGGAGAACTGTAAGATATTGAAGATGAAGAAGGACACAAAAGTAATTGGTCAGAATAATAGTCTTGCAGGTAAGATGGTGTCTGTCTCGCACGTTTAGCTCTAGTGGCTTGTGGTGCTGCATTGCTTGTGGCGTTGTCTCTTGGTATAGGCAAATCAACAACCAAGCTTCCTGAAGGTATTTCATGTAAAGGAGAAGTAGAAATAACTGTGGATGGTGAAGAATAAAAAGGTGAACAAGGCTTATGAGAGGCAAATGGCTGATCAAATGGCTGTGTAGGTGGTAGGTGTAGAAAATCAGAAGAAGTAGAAGGTTGATTATATGATTGTACAGGTGAAAAGTATGGAGAATCAGATCTTGAAGCAGTGGGAACGAGAGTAGGTGCTATAGATGTCAGGTCATCAAAAACAGAATGATTAGATATTGAGGAGGGAACAGAAAAGGTAGGCGACATATCATTATGGAAAGGGAATGATGCTTCATGGAAGGTTATACCTCTTGAAACAAAAACATCATTATTGGCAAGGTCTTGCAGGACACAGCCTTTGGTAGTATAAAAGAGGCCCAACAGAACACTTTTCCTTGCTCTAGGTGCAAATTTTCTTTGTGTGCATGACTATCAGTTGCAAACGCAAGACCACCAAACACTCTGAGCTGGCTGTAAGAAGGTGGCTGTTGATAAAAGAGTTCATAAGGAGTCTTTTGATTAAGCACAAGAGAAGGAGTGAGGTTGATAAGATAGACAACATGTTGCAGAAAAAAACCCCAATATGGGGATGGAAGATTGTGCTGGATTTAAGAGCCCTAGAGACAGATAGTATGTGTTGATGTTTTCTTTCAGCCACACCATTCTGCCGTGGTTTGTTGACACAGCTTGTTTGGTGAATTATCCCTTTGCAAGCATAAAAGGAAAGCATGTTAAATTCTAGCTCATTGTCTATTCTAATAGTCTTGACGGGATATTTAAAATGCACTAGAACATATTAGCAAAAACATTGTATAATGGTTCTGGTTTCTGCTTTGGATTTCATTAAGTACACCCAACAGTATCTGCTATAGTCATCAATGATTATCAAAAAAATTGCTGTCTGTACATTATAGGATATTTATATGGACCCCATATATCTATGTGTACAAGGAAAAAGATATTGTGGGATACAGAACTAGAAACAACAGGGAATGTGAATCTTTTTTGTTTGTCTAAAAGGCATACAATGGATTTATCTAAGCTATCATGAACATATAAAGCTTGATAATTTCATTGGATCACTTATATTCTTGAGCTTAACATGTGCCCAAATCTGGCATGCCACAATAAAAGATCTGTTGCAAACACCGCACAAGCTTTTGATTCTGAAGTATTAACATATGACTAGGAATCTGAGACCTTGAGAGATCCATGAAGATGATACTCAGCTGAAACAATCATCTTCCTGGTCCTTAGGTCATGAATCAAGCAAAGGTTTGAATAAAATGATATGGATAAGGTGTTTGACTGTGTTAGCTTGCTCAGAAATATCAGATTAAATGCAAATGCAGGCACAAAGAATACATTAGTAAGTGCTAGATCATTATTTACCCTTACCGTGCTAATATGGGTGACTTAGGCTAGTGTTTTTATAAGAATCAAACAAGTCAATACATGAACATACGTGACCACTAGCTCCAGAATCCAATATCCATATGTTTAAGTTTTGGTGCTAGAAGTTACCTGAATTCTTGTCAGAGTCATTAGCCTTCTGGGCTGCCATGATGGCATGACTGCTGTTCGTGCTAATGGAGGTTTCTGCACCACTCCTGATTCTCTTCTCTTGATGTTCTTGCAGGAGATTCAATAACTAAGTATATTGATCTTGAGTCAAGGATGGTAAGACTTGAGGTACAGCTCCCACTAGGTCATCACATCCTGTCTCATAAGCTTCAACACCCTCACAGTCGGCCTGCCTTATCACCTCTCCATAATGTTAGCTGCCACCATCTTCCGACACCATATTAACCTTACTCTTGGGCTTGAAGCCTGGGAGATACCCATGCTTCTTGTAACACCTGTCTACAGTATGCCATGACATGTTACAATGAGTGCAATAGGGAACTCTCATGCCTGTCTGGCCAAACCTGCCAGCTCCCCTACCAGATCCTCTACCAAATGGTCTAGGCAGGACACCTGCATCACTATTGTTAAAACTCCTATGGACAACACTATTTCCTCTTGACGCAAGATTAACATTTATGACAGAAGTGGGAGAATTCATGAAGGAACTTTGTCCAGCAGAATATGTCATTTTCCTTTCTAATTTCACAGCCAAAGGCAGTTCTTAAGTCAGGCAGAAGTGTCTCAAGAAACACCTGAGAAAACTGCCTCAAACTCATCATTGAGTCCTTTTAAGAATTTCATAACACAATCATTTTCTACAAATCTAATAATTTGTGCTATAACGCTACAAGTACAACGTGCACAAATACAACTAGGAACAGATCTCAGAAAAGATAATTCTTCCTATACACCCTTCAATTTAGTATAGTATTCAGTAAATGAGGCGCTATCTTGTCTTAGTGTGTAAAATTCTTCTTGCAAATCTGAAAGACGAAAAGCATTAGCATTTCCATACCCAAACTTGACATCATTCCATATATCTAATGCACTGTCTAACCAAGTGACACCCTGTGCAGTACTTGGAGCCAAGGAGTTACCAACCACGCAACAACCATATTATTTGCTTTGATTCACGCATTATACCTACGCTTTGCCACTGCTGACTTCATCAATGTACCATCAATGGACCCCATCTCATTCTTCGATTCCAAAGCTCTTCTTATAGATCTACTCCATCCATGGAAATTATGGCCATCCAACACATGTTGCACCAGTACTAAGGATGGACTATCACTCGGATGTATGAAGTAAGGAACGTTGTTGTTACCAGAATTGAAAGGTGAATTTTTGTTTGTAGCCATAGATGTACCAAAATTCATCTACAACGCTCTGACACCATGTAAAATTTATCAACCAAACATAATTCATTAACTAATATAAAACTTTCAAGTGAACAAACAATGTTTAAAATGAGAATGAAGAAGGAAGAGAAAAGATCAAGAGGTATGCAAGAAGGAAATGAATCAATCGATCAAATTAATTTCCAGAATTGAGAATCACAGTTTACAATCCTCAGTTGCCTCCTTTTTATATTTGAAAGCTAACTTGTGAAATTACAAGAAAGTCCCTAACTGACTGCCATAAACAACGTAACTAACAAAGGCAAAGTCGTACTTTCACCATTTTTAAATCACCCGCGTTTCCGTGATCTTCCTCCTGCAACTCCCGGCAACTGCTTCCTACAAATTCGGAGGCCACCGTGCTACTATCAACCAGAACAGTTGGCCAGCATCTCCAATGTTGCTTAATCTAGCTCATCTCACAGTTGGCATTTAGTTTGTTCTGGATCATTCATCCGGATTGACCTTCTCCAATCTATTAGCTTTGACAAGTTAAGTCCATGACCACATGGAGGGTTCTTGTCGAATTTCAAACAAGGGAAAGTCTTTCTACTATTTCATCAAAACACAAAAGATAAAAGGGTAATTTTCTCTAATTTGTTTAATTTAGTGTCATATTTGGACAATTTGTGCATTATATGTTGAGAAACCGATGTTTGAGTGATTTGAAAATGCATAATTTAAATGTTATGTGTTTTCAAAATGAATGAATTAAGTGTTACTTGACATATGTACGTGATAAATATGCTTTACATGTTTTTATATATTGTTGTCGTAGTAACGTGCCATAAAGAGTTAAGGCTTACATCAAATGACAAATATTTGTTGTCTTTATACTATTTTCAGGTGCCATGTTAAGTGAACTAAACTAGTTCATTTAAAGAAGTGCTTAAGGAGATGAACTAACTAGTTCATTAACTCTCACACACACGCCACATATATATGATATGTATATATATATCTATATATATATGTATGTATACAGCAGTTGGCCGACACTATGCCTCAGGTGGAGCTATCTTGCGGGATCACTTCGGCACCTATGTGAGCGCACTCTCTTTTCGCCTGCCTCCATGTACACCTTTGATGGCAGAGATTCAGGCTACGGTCTTTGGTTTGCTATACTTTCTCCCCTTATATCTTTCACTCATAATAGAATCCGACTGTGCTCAAATGTTGTCTCGATTGCGGCAACCACAGACTGTCTTTGGTAACTATCATCTCCGGTTCTTACAAACATTAATTCGCCTTCATCGCTTGGAAATAACTCATACATATAGAGAGGCCAACACGGCGGCTCACTACCTTGCCCAGCATGCAATGATGTTTCCTCGGACATGCTACTTCACCAGCAGCAGTTTGCCGCCCATGGTACGTGCTTCAATCACTTTGGACCTCACTTCATCAAGCTTGTGTACACATTGAGCTTCTGGTCTTCCATATGGATTGGCACACTTTCGTTTACTCTGCCTGTACCACTGTGGTTACAGGCAGACTCGGTATGATTTGCATTCCCTTGGTCTTCTTCTTTATCTTACGTCTACTATGCATGAATGACACAATAACTTCTTTCTATTGTGTATGGACGACACCGCACCTTTGCCTGGCATTCATCACTACTATTGGTATTTTTTCCTACGGAATGAGGCGATGCCATCTAGCTCGAGTTTCTCTGGTCTTCAATATGGATTGGCATTCTTTCGATTTCTCTGCCTGTACCTTGACAGGTACAGGCAGCCTCGGTATGATTTACATTCACTTGGTCTGCTGCCTTTTCTTCTGTCTCATGTTCATGATTGACGCACTCTCATGTTTCCTTTGTGCATGAACGGAATCACAACTTCGGCTTGCTTTTCTCGCTGACGCGGTTGCTTTTTGCTACGGCATTGGACTGCACCTTCACGCTCGGGATTTTCTACGGTTTCTACATCATTCGTTCCCTATGTATCATATGTGGATTGTCATAATTATCATTTTACACTGTAACGTCTATCAACACTCCAAACATATAAATATGTACGCTTTTTCCTTCGCCAAGGTTTTATCCACAAGGGTGGTTTTACTTGGCAAGGTTTTAATGCGGCATATCATATATGGTTTGGATGTTGATAACCCTCATTTTCTTTGTGCGTTATACTGTCTTTTGATGTAATAAAGTTTTCCTCCGCCATAAGTGATGCCTTATATTAATAAAATTATTCTTTATATATAAAAAAAGTATACATATTTTTTTATAATGACAAACTATATACTTCTATTCTGATGTTTCACCAACATGTCATACACATCATAAACGTACGTCGACATCGCACCACCATATACATATCATATTTGTGAGTATATACAGGTTCTGGATCATACATTACAAGTCATTATGTTACCAAAATTATGTCGACATGTCACGAGTCCATAAACCAAAAATTGCCACATCGGGTGACTACCAAACCATCGCCGACATTTCACATACTTACCATATAAAGATGGACAACCTATATACACTCCAAAAAATTCCGTACACCACATGTATATATCAGCCCCAAAGTCATACCATGTTTACACACATCAATCCCCTACAATTTGACTTGATTTGTTGGAAGTGCAAATTCAAAGCCCCAAAGTCATACCATGTTTACACACATCAATCCCCTACAATTTGACTTGATTTGTTGGAAGTGCAAATTCAAATTTTTTACACATGGGCATTTTTGTTCTCAGCTTGTGGAGCTGAAAATACACTTTATATTATGTATATTATGTGGAACATAACATATATTACATGTCTAAGATGTTTGAGACTAATTAGAGAAAAATCGTGCAATCGACGAAAGTCGAAAATTCAGTTTTCTACGCCTATATACATGAGAAGTTTTCATATGTATGTAACATGTATATAGACACTTCTTACACATCTAAGACACATTGGAGTATTCTACAAAAACAAATTAAGGGCTGATTGAAATTTACCATATATATCCTTGATTTGTTAGTCTCATTTATAGATATGTGGAAAAACAAGGTGGAATATCTATATGTATACATGCAATAGCTTTACTGTAAACGGGTTTGAAGTGGTATATCAAAGTTCATCTCCGCTCCTCTCTTTCTGCCGTTTTCTTCTCCAAAACAAAAATTTTAATCTCATATTGGCATAAAGCTTGACTTGACAAAGCACATTGTTTTTGAAAAACAAATCTCCGGTTTCTTCCCCTCTGACATCGATTCCTTCCCGGAATCATTTTTCCTGCTTTCGTTAGTGTCTTCAGCTGCCGGAGTTTCACCATTTTTTCAGACCGGATTTAGATTCACTGTCGACAGTGCCGTCGCCGCTGTTACATTGGCTCTGTTTTGTGAGTGTTTGAGGGGCTTTTGGTTTATTTGGAAACTCTGTTGACTTGACGGCAGCTACTTTAGCGTTAGAAGGAGCAGCTTTTTGGTGGTTTCCTTTGCTGTCACGCTTGGGCTGTTTCCCTTTGTCTATAGATGTTTCGGGCTCTTTTACAGGCTCTTTCTCCGGGTCTTGCTCCGGCTTCTTTTCCGGCTACAAGTTGGCGTGCTTACCGGCTTTCATCAATTTCCTTAGCAAAGTAACAGCGTCTACGTCACCGATTACAGTTGCTTTTTGCTGCTTGATATCAATATCGATTTCATGCACACCGGCAAGACAAAAGATTTCTGAAATATTCTTGATACACCCAACCAGGTGATATAACTTTATTTTTATCTTATTATCATTGAAGTAATTTTGATGGTTTACATTTAGTTTCAAACTTCCAGCGTCAGTAGCATATCTTGAAATTTTAGTTTTAGTTGCAATCATTGATAGAAGACGTGATGATTTTTTCGTGAGACCATGTATAGGGAAGAGGGGTGTAGGTAAATAGAAGGAAATGGAAGATAGTCTACAGGTAGCCTCTTGGAATGTAGGAACCTTAAGTGGTAAATTATTGGAGGTTGTAGATATACTTCAGAGGCGTAGGGTAGATGTAGCATGCCTCCAAGAGACTAGATGGAAAGGGAATAAAGGTAAAGAGTGTAATGGGTATAAGTTGCTGTATTCGGGGTCAAATGGGACCAAGAATGGGGTAGGATTTCTAATAATTTCACAAGTGCACACGAATGTGTTTGATGTGATAAAATATAATGATAGAATTGTGGTATTGAAGTTAGTACTAAACGAGGAGGTAGTGGCAGTGATTTGCGCCTACGCACCCCAAGTGGGACTAGGAGAACATGAGAAGAAAATGTTTTGAGATTGCTTAGATGGAGTGTTAAAGTCAATACCTAGGGAGGAATGAATTTGTATTAGAGGTGAGTTTAATGGACACATTGGAAAGGATACGATGATTTTCAGTCGGCACATGACGGGTTTGGTTATGGAGATAGAAACGAACAGGGTAGAGATCTGCTAGACCAAGCAGTGGCCTATGACCTAGGCATTATAGGCTCGTTCTTTAAGAAAAAAGAATCGCATTTGATTACTTTTAGCAGCGGAGGACGTAACACGCAGATCGACTATTTTCTGATATGGCGTGAAGACCGACAGTTGTGGAAGGACTGCAAGGTTATACCAGGGGAGACAGAAGTGACAACAGGAAAGACGTCCGTACATAAAGAGACGTGATGGTGGAACGATGATGTGCAACAAAAAATAAAAGACAAACAAAGGATTTTTAGAGAGCTGTTAAGCTGCACAAATGGAGAAGAGAAAGTGAGATTGAAGGAGAACTACAAAATCGTCAGGAAGGAGGCGAAGAAGGTAGTGACAGAGGCAAAGACTACAACCTATAAAAGGATGTATGAAAGACTAGAAACAAAAGACAGAGAGCATGATATGTTCAAGATTGCCAAAGCAAGGGGATCGAAAGAGGCAGGACCTAGGAGGCGGAAAGTTTATAAAGGAAGAAGATAGACATGTGTTAGTCAAAGTACATGACATCAAGTGGAAATGACAAACATACTTTCACAATCTTTTCAACGACGGGAGTGCCGATCACGAAGAAAGTGAAAGCATCACTAACCAACAACGACAACATAATAACTCCGACTGTCGGAGCATCACACAAGGAGATGTGATGACAACACTTAAGAAGATGGGAAGAGCTAAAGCAGTTGGCCTAGATAACATACCTATTGAGGCATGGAAGTATTTGGGAGAGGAAGGGGTTCATTGGCTGACTACTCTGTTCAACCTTATTTACGAAACATGAAAGATGGCAGATGAGTGGAGAAAGAGTGTCGTAGTCCCCCAATATAAGAACAAAGGAGACGCATAATGTTGTGGAAACTATAGAGATTAAGTTGCTAAGTCATACCATGAAGTTATAGAAGAGAGTAATCGACACTGGAATTAGGAGAGAAACTCAGGTTACGATGAACCAATTTTGGTTCTATGCCAGGAAGGTCAACTACAGAAGCAATACACATCCTAAGGAGATTAATGGAGAAGTATATGGAGAAGAACCGCGATCTACATATGGTTTTCATCGATCTTGAAAAAGCATATGATAGTGTACCACGTAGCCTGATCTGGGATAGCCCGGATGTAAGAGGGATTCCTACGAAGTATATAGACATAATTAGAGATATGTATGCTAGGACGAAAACAACCGTTCGTACGACTGTGGGGAATACGGACTTCTTCCCGGTGGAGGTAGGCCTCTATCAAGGGTCTACATTGAGCCCATTTCTTTTTACAGTTGTCCGTGACGAGTTGTCAAAGCCGATACAAGAGGCAGTTCAATGGTGTATGCTTTTCGCTGATGATATTGTATTAGTCGCAGAATGTAGATATACCCTGAGTATAAGACTAGAGCAGTGGAGATGTGTTTTAGAGAGAAAAGCCTTAAGGATTAGTCGTTTTAAGACTGAGTATATGCACTGCGACTTTAGCGGCATAGCCAATGGTGAGAATAGCCAGCTCACCATTGATGGTCAAGTAGTACCACAGGTAAGTAAGTTCAAGTACCTAGTGTAGAGAAAAAGGGGTTTGAGTGATTTCAAAATATGTGATTTAAATGAATGACATAAAACGTGCATGATATAAGCAAACGTGTGCATGACATTGCTTATTACTTGCCTTATTTAGCTCATATATAATGTTGCTGTACTAACGAGCCATGAAGCGTTAAAGCTTACATTATATGACAAACATTTGTTGTGTTTACACTATTTTCAGGTGCCACCATTAATGAACTAAACTAGTTCATTAGGTGAAGTACTTAGTTAATTAAACTAAGTAGTTCATTAAAGGAAGCTATATTTGGAAAAGGCACAAAGGCAACAAGGCTAAGGAAGAAAAATCTTCTCCTCCTCCCCTCATTCATTATACACGCCATAGACACATATAAATACATATATTTTCAGATTTTTTGAAAAAGGCACATACACATGTATTCCAACGTACTACCGACACGTTATATATTTTATGTACGTAAGTCAACGTCACACCATTATACTTAACTCATATTTATGAGTATATTCATGTCTTATATCATATGATATAAGTCATGGTGATGACAAATTAAATACGACACGTTAAAAGGTTCTAAACCAAAAATTGTCGTATCGGGCGAATACCGAAACTTCGCCAACGTGTCACGTACTTGCCATAAATAAATGGCCAGCCCCTATACTTCAAAAATATCAATAATTTTCGTGCCTAGGGTGATATTTTAAGCCATAAAATCTTTCCATGTTGGCACACACAAATCACCCCACATTAAGGCCAAATTGTGGAGATTTCAATTTTAATTTTGTCACATATTAATGGCGCCACTTTAGACCAGCCAAGTTCTGAGATTTAAAGTATATATTATATATATTATGTGTAGCATAATATACATAACATGTGCAAAAAGTTGGAATTTAATTAGAGAAAAATCGGATAATCGATAAACATCGAAAATTCGGTTTTCTACGTACACAATACATGGAATGTTTTTGGCACATCATACGATACGTATCTAGACACTTTTTACATATGTCATACATCTTAAAGTGTTCTAGAAAATTAAATTAAGGGCTGATTGGAATATAACATGTGTGTATTATTAAATGTGCACTATTTTACAAAGTTAGCAAAAATAAAATTTCAGCACATGCATATACACTTACCAACGCCCCTACAGCTGAGATGGAGCCTATGTGGAGCCTTGTTGGCATATTGATTGGTGAAGAATCAATCATACAATGTTGGTGTTTTAAAGAAAGAAGCTACAAATGGTAAGGTTTCAAACTTTGTCTCATTTAAAACACATGCTGAAAATTTCAGCATGTGTAAGTATAGCTGGCCGATTTTTTCAGTTAAAAATCATATATTTTGTGTCTTGAATTATGTGGATGATTGGAAGAAGAAATGGAAGAAATTTAAATGAAATACAAAGCCATAAATTGTGATATCTTCAATATCACACATGCTGAAATTCTTCAGCATGTGTAGGATGTATCTTGGCCGTTTTAATGACCATGTGGGAGTCCAAAATTTCATTTCCAATTTGATAAGGATATTTGCTATCAATTGATGATTTATTTCAAAAAGAAAATTCAAAGAAAAATGGAAGTTATTTGAATTATCTCACTAAGTAACACATGCTGAAATTTCAGCATGTTAACTTCATAATGGCCGATTTTTGTACCTATTTTGTGGAGGAATTATCTTGCTTAATTTATGTGACAATCTTGTGGATTATGGAAATTATTCTATGTTGATTTTTGGAACATGTTTTGAGTGAAATATTCAGATTTTCCAAGTCATCAAATGATGACAACATTCAACCTATCATGAAGTGACAAGTAAGCAAAGCTTAAATGATCATCCAATGAGAAGATGCCAAGTAAGCAAGATCATGTCACAATGATGTCTTACATTCTCCCAAAGACTTAGAAGACAATTTTCAAGAGGGGGAGACACCAAGGGGGACGGCTACAAGGCATTAAAAGGAAAGAAGATGAGCAAAAACAAGAGACAAGAACAAGCATTACATTCTTGAGATAGAAAACACTAGCTTCTCTTCTTCTACACTCTCTTTCTTTCTTCTTCTTGAAAGCCTATTGTAATTATATTTCTATCCTTGAATCTTGTATTAAACCACCACATACTCTTTATCTTTGTAAAATATTGATCAAGGTGTGATCAATCTTCATTCTTGCAAGGTGATGGTATTTGTGCGTATTGTATTCAACGTACAAGGTTTGTAAAGGATTGGAGTTGGTGTGTAACTCCATCAACTCTGTGGTAAGGTGTATTACGTGTGTGTGACTAGTGTGAACCAAGGAAGGTGTTCCTTGAAGACTGGAGTAGGTTGTTTATAACCGAACCAGTATAAAAATCTCGGTGTAATTTACTTTCAGCACTCATATTCTGTTTCTGCACTGTTTACTCTTTTTGTTTACGTTCGTAAAAATAGTAAACGACTTTCAAAAATTACGAAAATTTCCAGAAACAAAGTCACACGTCTTAGGGTTAATTTGGCACAAGTTTAAACCCTTTTGGATAAGTATAAGTCACTCAAACATCCAAAGTTCTGAGACTAGTGCAGTCTGCTTTTCAGACTTGCAAAGGTTGAGACTTTGAGTGTATTTGACTAACTTTCCGAAAGTATTTTTCAAACCTGTTTCATCCCATTCAAATACAACATATAAGGGGTCAGTGGTTAAAATTTCAGAGCAATTGGAGTTAAGAACAAATAGGAATAAAGTTTTCAAAACAGTCTACCGTTTCTGGCAGATTCGCGTAATCTGACCACCAACGATTTTTGAAGGGGTTAAAGGTTGAATTTAAATTTGAAATTTTTAAGAAACCCTCATAACATCTGAGGCTAAGTTCTTTCAAAATTTCAGAATTTTTGGAGACCTATAACCTGGTTTTAAAAACGTTTTAAAATTGGTCCTGAAAACAGAATCTGTTTTAAGAAGTTGAGTTGTTTAGTTTTAAACAAATTTTAAAAACCACACTTTCCGCACCACCTATTCAACCCCCC